>QMIH01002777.1:2949-14523 GCA_003987875.1 Clarias batrachus | reverse complement strand
TTTTTTGTTTGCTCTATTTTTCTCGCCTTAGAGTCTACAAAAGCACATCTCGCCCCCTTTTGTGAAGCATCTCGACGATGTAACTACACCTGTGGTGGAAATCCTGAAAACACTAACAAGACAAAGTAATTCATCCACTAGGTAAGAGCAAAGCAACTAAGGCTTATTAAAACAACTTATTTTGTTTAAAACTGTAAATTATGCTGTAACTACACCAATATGGCCAAAAGTTTGTGGACACCTGACCGGAAATGGCTGCCACAAAATCGAGGAACACTCACTTGCCTAGGACCAAATTAGATTTATTTATTCATTTGAAATACACGCTGTAGCCGAATAACTTCGCCGACTAGAACAAACTCTGTCCCAGCCAGAAGCTTGGCACTCAACTCGATCCAGTGAAGAGCGCTGCAGACACTCAGAAACTCCGCCTCAGGTTTGCAAAGCTGTTGGTAATTAGTTTAACGTGCTGAGAAACGCCGATGTAGGTCACGGCGCAGCCGCGGCGCATCGCACAAGCAACCCGAGCCCGAGTCGGAGAATGCGGAGTCAGCTGTGAGTCTACCGGCTCGTTTCCTCTTCTCATAGTGGAAACTATTTCTCCCCCCCAACCCGACCTCATGCAGACCCAACAAAAACACGATCTTTCCACTTGACAAACCACCATCCAGAGGTCTAGGTGTGTGTGTGTGTGTGTGTGTGTGTGAGAACATTCAGACACATCAGCGAGTGCGGGAATGTAATCACTTTGTGTCGAGTCATCATAGCCTTCGTTCTTGGATTTCATTTTTTCCATATCGCCATAACGGGAGACGCCTGACTGATTCCGTAACCGCGTCTTGTCCTGAGTCAGGGTTAAACAGAAAGCTGAGGCTGTGCAAATGTGTTTCAGGAGGCGTTTTAGCACCAAAAGTTGAAGCAACGTCGCTGAAATCTTTAGGCACGATACAATAATCTATCCATATAATGAAACTGTAAAGTCAATACTGTTGTAAAGTTGTAAGATATGCTCATTTGAAATTTAATTGGAAAACATCCTTAATTTTTTATATATATATATTGTACTTTCATTTTGGTTCATACAGATTCACATTTAATGCAAACTTAAATAATTCTTTTGATTGTGTAAAGCTGCTTTGCGACGATGACAGTAAAATCGAATTGAATTACCACAGATGGTGCTGGACGTATTCTAAACTTGCTTATAACTGATACAGAATTAGAAATCATTAAAAAAAATAAAAATCCACCTTTAAGAGAAATTTGTTCATCACAATTCAACAGATGCCACTGTACTTTTTTTTAAATATACGCTTATGAGAGTGCAGTTGTGTTTTTAAAATGTACTGATCAGTTAAACTATATATGTTACCTTGCGAATACTATACAATATTATTTGTAAGTAAATTTGACATTTATACAAGTTTGCATTAGACGAGGTGAAACGTCTTGAATCCTACACGGTCATCATCCTACATGTGGCGCTCTAACCATTTATACGTCAGGAACAGCAGTATGACAGGAGCGAAGTTTGTTTAAAAGTTATGGCGAACGACACATCACAGTAGAAATGTAGCGATTTTATTTAATTAAAGTATTTAATTAAATGTTATTACCTTTTTGAATTTTAATTTTTTTTTACTACTACTAATAATGATAATGATAATTCTTTTAACTTTTACTTATACTTTGAAAAAATATTACTCAATACTTTTTATACTAATTGTAACTAAATTTGAATTGGGAGAATTGTACAGATGTGATGCTTACAGTATTTCAATACWAATTAAATCAGAGAGCAGAGTGAAAATCAGAGTGCCGTCATATCGTATCAGGTGACTCCAGTCCCCCAGTGGACACCATAAGGAATCATTATGATTATGCCTATTAATACTGGAATCTAATAGCTGTTAAATGAAGAGCAGATTTTTCAGCAAGATGAAGAAAAATAAATAATAGAAATAAATTCAGGAGGGGAAAAAAAAACTCCTCCCTGGCTTCATTGCAGCATCTTTGAATCATAGTGTACGCTTTTAAATCATTAAATGAGGTTGAGTCAAACGCTATCCGCACTCTGACTGTAGAATTA
Organism: Clarias batrachus; assembly: GCA_003987875.1. NCBI lineage: Eukaryota > Metazoa > Chordata > Actinopteri > Siluriformes > Clariidae > Clarias > Clarias batrachus. The sequence goes on along the minus strand of QMIH01002777.1, from coordinate 12,434 downwards.
GATTTTAAAAAAGACAAACATCTTTTTTTTTTTTAACATAATCTTTTTGCTTTTCAATACACTTTGTCTGTCTGTATTTAATCATTAAAAATGTTTTAGGCTTTAGACTTTTTTTTTTCTTTATCTTACTTTATGCACATTTTATTCGTTTTAATGATTGGGAGCAGTAAATTATAATAAATCGAAAGGTTGTTGTTGAAGGTTGTTGGTCATTGCAGGATTAAAACAATCAACAATCAGTTTTTCCCACTCTATTGTTTATTAAAGCTTTCCAGTCATTACAGCACTCTGTGGACCTCGTGTAGCGACCGACCCAGAATTGATTTTCCAAATCAACAAACTCTGTGTTCTTTCCAACTCCGTCACCCCGAATGACCCACTTCTCCCTCAGAGGTCAATAATTCAGTCAGCGTGTCTCGCTGAGGTCTGTCTGACCAACAAATTAATCAGTTCATCGCTCTCTCCCTCTCTCTTTCTCTTTTTCTCTATCAGACATGGCGACGGTGTCCATCAGAGGCGTGTATTTCATCCTCACGCTCTTCCTGAGCAGTTTCTTCGGCAGCGTGATCATGCTGGGCCCGGCGCTGCCCATCATGCTGTTGTCTCCGGCCTGGTACCGCTGGCTAACGGACCGCATCGTGGCCACCTGGCTCACTCTGCCCGTGGTACACACAAACACACACACACGCACACACACATTTATCAGTACTGTTTGTGCTGTTATTACTACTATTATTATTATTATTATTAATATTATTACATTTTAAGCTAATTGTTCCTATAAACTTCCTCCTGATCTGGACTTATGAAATCCGCTCCTTGTTAAAATTTTTCCCCCTCCGTTCTAACATACATAACATGATTTACAACGGTCATCAGTGACCATGTGACTGAAATGCGATGCAATAGAGCGTCTGAGCCGTGAAAACGCACGTCGAATGTCCACTCCTGACGTTTCCTAAAAACATCCTCCTGCCCACATGTGGAAACTTAAATGTTACACGTTTAACTCATAAATGGAGCACCTTGTGTTTACTCAACACCGTGTTACCAAGAGAAACCAGTACCAGTGTATCTGAGCAAGAACACACTGATGTTGGGAGGCGGGAGAAAAAAAGCAACCGAAACCACTGACCCGTCAGGAACTCGCTGTGTGACCCTAAACCTGATTGTGGCCCAGATTTCACTTGAAACAACTGCGAGCCAGTTTACAAAAGTATTTATAGGTGAATAAAGTAGTGTATAGTATTTTTTTAAACTAGTTTATTTCGCTTACAGCTATGTTGGTTCCAGAAACGAAACCAACATCTTGTTCGCAGTGACGTTACAGCCGCTACAAACACTCGTTTCTTTATCTTAAAGCTCAGAAGACAAAATCTCAGACTGGAAAAAAAAACTGCAACAGATAAAATAATCCGTGCTGAATCCGTCGAGTAAGACGGACAGGCTTTCCACAAAAACCTAAGGGGAAAAAAAAACAGAATTTTTTTTATTCAGGATTAATTTTCAAATATGTCCGACAACCACTGGCTGCAGCAGGTCTCCTGACCGGGCCATGTCGAACCCGGGCCACACTTATGAAAGCGGCGAAGGGAATAATATTGCGGGAGAAGACCAGCCCCGCCCACTCTCCATGCTTTTATTTATTTATTTTTCTCCCCAGGCTCTGTTAGAGGTCGTGTTCGGGGTGAAGGTGATCATCACCGGCGACGGCTTCGTTCCCGGCGAGCGCAGCGTGATCATCATGAACCACCGCACGCGGCTGGACTGGATGTTCCTCTGGTGCTGCCTGCTGAGGCACAGCTACCTCCGTCTGGAGAAGATCTGTCTCAAAGCGGCTCTCAAAGCCGTGCCTGGATTCGGTTAGCGAGCCGCCACAAGCGCATACACCCTTCACACAGCATGCCGTCGAACCTAAGCCGCCTGGCTGTTTTTAGATGTGATGACACGAGCGGAGTAACTAATTAATGCCATCAGTATCGTCGTCTCTCAAGTTCTTCATACAAAAGCCAAGTGTTTTATTCCTTCCTGCTCGAATTTCTTTGAAAACATACAGAGCATGTCATGTGATCAGGTGCCAATATTTAGACGTCCACCTCAAGTGTGTAACGGCCATGCGCAGTGACGAGCGATGCAGCCGAGCAAGTCGTCAGTAATCCACGTGGTTTTTACAGCGGCGAGCGCATCGCGAGCAAGACGCCGATTTAGTTTCGTGTGCATTTTTTATTTTTTTTTCATCCTTGAGTCTCGTCCAAATTATCCTTCCTCATGTCGTCGCTTCTCCGTCCGAGAACGCTCACAAGGAAAGATGAGGGTTGCGATTGAATTGTCTCCTCCCTCCTTTCTAATCTGAGCTTCTCGACGTGGTCCGTTGTGTATGCGTGCGTTTTTGCATGTGTTTTGTGTTTGCATGTATTCAACAGTAATATTGTTTCTTATCGACTTTTATAGCCTTATCGCTCATAATATCGATGAAAGATGACGACTCATTTGGATTCCCTTGTTACCTGGTGTGTGTGTGTGTGTGTGTGTGTGTGTGTGTGTGTGCGCGCACGTAGGCTGGGCGATGCAGGTGGCATCATTCATCTTCATCCATCGCAAGTGGGAGGATGATCAGAATCACCTGACCAACATGCTGGAGTATTTCTGTGATATCAGGCAACCACTGCAGCTGCTGCTTTTCCCTGAGGGCACCGACCTCACCGGTGAGACACACGCACGCACGCACACTCCCAATAGGTTGCACTCTAACACACTAGTCAACTAAAACCTCTTTAAAAAAAAAAAAAAAAGTAACATTTAATGCATTCATTGGATTGATTTATTTTTATTTACAGTTATGTATGGTCAGGTTTGGAGATAGACAAGGCTCTGAAGGTCTGCAGCTTTTATTTTAATTTTAAAGCAGCATGTGAAGACCGAGCGCTTGTCCGATGCTATTTTTAGTCCTGGCTTCAGAAGAGATTTTGAGACCTGTCCAACGGTGACATCTTCATTTTAGTGGATTTAGTGTCTCTGTCTCTCTTTGTCTCTCTGTAGCCTGGAGGATTGAAGCACATAATCCCCTCTGTACCGAGCTCAAAGGGGATCAGTAAGGCCTGATCTAATTACTGCCGAAGTGTGTGTGTGCGCGCGTGTTTTTCTGTGTCAGAGCGTGATCATAGTGACCTCAGTCAACCGATGGCTATGTAAGGCAGTATTCCTAGTGCTCTCTCTCTCGCCCTCTCTCTCTCTCTCTCTCTCATTAATATGTGAATGGATTAAAACATATTAAATAAAGTAACTATAAACCTAAAGGTTTTGCTCAACATTTATTTATTTATTACCAGAAGGTTATGATGCCAGTTGTTGTATAAAATTTTTTTTACATGATCCCAGGATGGTAACAAACATGTGTGTGTGTATATATATATATATATATATATTTTTTTTTTTTTTTTTAAACCTTGTCAATATTTTTTACACGCCATATATATTAGTGCAGACTTTCCAAACACACGTGCAAGCATTACATTACAGAGGTGAGGATCTATGTTTAAGCATTCTCTCTCCGTTTGTTTGCTCTTGTGTAGAGAACACTCGTGCCAGGAGTGACGAGTTCGCCGAGAAGAACGGCCTGCCGAAGTACGAGTACGTCCTGCACCCGCGCACCACCGGCTTCACCTTCATCGTGGAACAGCTCCGTAAAGGTCAGGATGGTCCTCGGGGTCTCGTTCCTCCTAGTACTGCTGGCTAATGTTTGATTCTGTACTACTTCTGACAAACTTTCAGTACATCTCTACAGCTGGGTGATATTCAGTACAACAATTGTCTTTTTTCATCGACTGTTTAGTGCTATTGACGTCTACTGACTTTTTCCTCAGACAACAAAACTACTCAATTTTTAGTACTTAAGAACAACTCGTGAATTTTTCAGTACGCTAATTTTCAGTACTGCTATTTCAGTACGTTAATGCTACTTGCATAATTTGTGTTAAATAGATCTTCTGGCTATTTTAATGCCTTTAACCCATTCAGTTGTCAGTAGTCATTCGATTCATTTTCTACTCGTTAGTACATTATGCTATTTTTTAGTTCGTACTTATTCTAAGTACTTGTATTGGTTACGTTTTAGCACTTTAGTAATATTTGTTAATTTTCCGTACTTCATAAATCTTGATCATGTTTCACTTAGTTGTTTTCAGTACCAGTAGTTTTTGTTGTTGTTTTTCCTCCTTCCTCAGTACTTGAGTATACCAGGATGTTATGCTAATTATGCTATTCTTTAGTATTTTAATTCTACCTGCAAACTTTTAGTGCCTCCCTGTTTTTGGTTACATTTCACTCTTTCCATAGTTCTCACTACTTCTATACACATTTACAAAACTTAAATTTAACATTAATGAAACTGATCTTTGAAATTTATTATTTATTTAATATTTTAAAATCTTTATTGTTGTGTGACTGAAAGTTTTTGTGACGTGCTTTGTAAAATCATTGATCAAACTTTAGCAAAACCTTCTTTGTCATTGTTAAATATGACGTTTTTATAAATACTGAAACTAAACTTATTTTTTTTAGACATTAAAACGTGCAACCCTTAGCCAAGCCCTAGACTAATCCCCAGTGTAACTGGGTTGAAAGGATTGTCTCTATCTCGTAACTCCATTGTTTCTCTAAGCTCTGTGTTAATTAATGATCAGAGTTCACCAACCCCCCAGGTAATTCCCATCATGCCCTGGGAATACACAAATCGCTAATTTTTTTTTTTCTTGTACCAGGGTCCTAACCTGGCTGTTTGACAAGAAAGCTATTTATTTATTTATTAATTATTAACTGAAAAAAGAAAACGCGAACTGGCATAAGTTGTGTGATGGTGTACTTTAGGACTTTTATGTTGCGGGAGTCGTTAGGAAAAGAACGGCGCTAGTTAAGTAGCTAGCAAACTGAGTGAACGGTGAACCGAAGTGTTAGTACCCGATAGGAAAAATAGTTAAAAGGTTAAAGTTAAAAATGTTATTTCAGCAGTGAAAATATGAACTTAATCCCATTTTAAAATATTTACAAAGATTTAAACAGTTTTGCTTTTCTAATTAATATGTATTGGTGCAGGTGTTTGTTTACATTGAGCAAGTAGATTATTAGTAGATTATTAAATCCACCACTTCAGTCAGAAATCTAGGTACTGCAAAGTTTCATTCATTTCTATCCAGATAGTTTTGCGTGACGCCGTGACAAACTTTGGCACATAGTCACTGCTCGTCACTTCTACTCAACAGTGATTTTAGCGCATAACACCGAGCTCTCAGTTCTGGTATTTTACACAAACCCTCACCTCAGACTGCTGCGGAGCCCTTTGCTCTCACAACCCTTGTTTAAAAAATAAAAAAAACGAGGTCATAAACATCTGGCAAAAACCTGCTGCCAAAGTTTCATTAAATTCTGAATATAAATAATAAGTTATGTGATGTATTATGTTTGTACATTTGCTAACCAGCTATTTGACTCTAAATCACGATTCATATTTGTTTTGTCGATGTTGTTCTGTTGTTGTGTCCTGTCTGTCTTAAATAACTAGGATAAACTGTTTCTCCTTTCCTCAGAACACTTCAATATTCCAGGTATTGTTAATTGTAGCACAGTGGCATTTCAGACTCTCTCTCACACACACACACACACACACACACACTGCAATGCGGTAAACCTGGCAGCCATAGAGCTGAACGATACTAATGCACCACTAAACAGGTGTCAAACTCTCTGACGTCACATCCAAGAGATCCTATTCCAGTAACTGTGTGTGCGTCCAGACATGTCATCCAATAAACACATTGGCCATGCTTAGGTTTTGGCAGTTTTCTCTTCTGTAAGCAGCCTAAAGTGTGTGTGTGTTGGTGGAGATAAACGTGCTATATTTAAAGAGTGTTACGCTCAGGCACTTTGCCATAAATACACCCTGATGAGCGTAATTCTTTTTTTGGCAACCTGCACCCAATAGCTCATTTCTCGCAGCCATTGAAACGTACACCAGTGAAGCTTATTTTGAGGCGCGTGTCTTCGGGGACGAGGCTGACTCACCAGCCGAGACGACGTAGCGAGGGCTTGATGGTATCGGGGCGTGAGCGGATATTAAGTCTGCGACTTGACATACAAAGGCTCAAGCGATAATCGGAAAAACCTTACTATGAATAAACATTGCGGAGACAAACCAAGCGGTGCTCATGCATGTGTTTTTAATTTTAATTAGGACTTTATTCAGCAAACAGAATTATGGAGTTTGGACACAGTTCAAAAGATCCTGACTGTAACTGGTTTCAGTATTACTGCGTCATCCTCGGCGCTTCTGTACACGTTTTAATGCGGCGAAAGTACCGAAAATAGGCAAGCTGTAGTAAAGGATTCAAAAAGACATCTTTCAAGAGAGGCACTGAAAGTAGTCCGCATCACCGAAGTACTGGAAAGTGTCTGAAGGATCTGAATGACAGCCGTGCTGAAGGAGAAATAATAAACATCACGATTGTTGAATTATACAAAGTAGTCAGTAGATGTAAAGGAATGAAAAGCTAGTAGTATTAAAAGTTCGTCAGTTAATCAGCAGTTTGCAAGATTAAAATTAAGTCAGTTGCTGTGAAGTATCACATGTACTGCTGAAAATTAAAGTCGGGAAAATGTGAACTAATCCTAGTAAAAATATTTACAAATGTATGAACAGTTTAGCTTTTCTTATTAATATCTATTGGTGCAGGTGATCGTTCCAGGTTGAGCAAGTAGTTTGTTAGTCGTTTATTTTAAAGTAGATTTCTAAACCCTTGTAAAATAGTCAGAAAAATGAACCGAATCTGTAGTTTCAGAAGTAGTAATAGTTGTGTTAATGTAGTAAAACAGGAAGTAATAGCACTGAAAGCACTCAAATTTTGTCAGTAGTTTTGAAGTACTTAAAAGGGTTGTAGTCTGTATCTTTTCTGTCTAAATAGATGAACATTGCTTCTGAAAAATTGTCATCAGTATTGAAGTACTGGTAGTCCTCACTCACTTTGTCGGACTTGAGAACAAATCTGACTTACGAACGGGCTCCCAGAACGAAGTGACTGTTGTACACCTTTGACACGAATATACCATGTAAATCTTACCAATCCGCTTGAATAAATCTCTGGCCCCTTTTCCCACACTGCCATCATGTGGCCAAAAACCGTAACCACGCCTAAGAAAATGAATCTCACACATGGCAAAATAAGTGTTGTCTTTAAATCGCGAGGGGAATCCCGGGCGCCAGAATGTAATGAACTACAGAAAAAAAAAACTTTTAAGGTCACCGAAAACAGACTAGTTGTATTAAAGAAATAATTTTTCTACCATAGTTCATCATACCTGGACACTTTTCAGTCCTGAACGTTTTAATGCTACATTCAATATTTTTTAAAGATCCTAAGATGTGTACCTGCAAGCTACATAACACAGAGAGCCAAGTTTTAAAACCTGAAATAGTCTAAGTAGTAATACTGCTAACTTCTCAATTCTTCAGTATACAGCATGATATGCGTACACTAGAGAGTACAATTTAACTAAAAATATAAATTTCCAATAAAATAAAAATGAAAAAAAAAAAAGTACAAATAGAAAGGTACTATTTTAACAGTGTAAAAATATGGTGTGTGGGAATGAAAGCAGCAGTATGATGTGAGACATGAAGCATGAAATGGACTAATAATGATGATGTGTGTGCGTGTGTGTCCGCAGCAGTGTGATTGTCCATGTTCTAAATTACTGCTGTCTAATTTCAACACGTTTGTACTACTGTCTGTGATGAACAGTGTGGGGAAAGGGGACAGATTTAGTCAAGTGGATTGTATGCTTTACATCGTATACTTGTGTTCAAGGCGTTTAAGATTCACTTTACCGGACTTGAGAACAAATCCGATTTACGAACATAACAGAACTCGTTCGTCCGATACTACGTGCAAATTTTTTAAATAAATAAAATTTAACTAGCGCCTCTCATTCTGCACTTGGCACAGTAATTGATGTTTGTACTAACTAACGCCCCCAGTTTGTTTTAATTTTTAGCTTTTAAACAGCTGCCTGATTTTTCTTTGTATTAATAAATTTAAGTACTAATAATATATTTATTTATTTATTTATTTTTATTTTATTATTATTTTTTTATTTCAGTACTTTAAAACTTATTTTCTATATTTTAGTTTCCAGTACTACAACTTTCTGTCCTATGGGTTATTTATAAAAAAWTTTTWAAAAAATTGTACTGGATCATTCTCACTTTAATGTGTTTATGCAATTAGTACTAAATGAAACTGTGAATGAAATGGAGCGTAAATAAACATACATGTAGCGCAAAGTTTCACATTAGAGAATTTCACCTCCCTCTTTGTGTGTGTGTTACACAGGGGACAATCTGGACGCGCTGCACGACATCACCGTAGCATACCCGCAAAGCGCCCCTCAGACGGAGCGCCACCTGCTGGCTGGCACCTTCCCACGTCAGATCCACTTCCACGTGCGCCGCTACCCGGTGTCCTCCCTGCCCGAGGAGAACGAGGCCCTCCAGGCCTGGTGCCAGGATCGCTGGGCGGAGAAAGAGGAGCGCCTGCGCTCGTTCTACGGCTCTCAGCGCTTCGACAAAGCCGACGCTCGCATCCCGCCGTGCAAGAGCGAGCTGCGGGTGGCGCTGATCAAAGTCGCGTCGCTGTGCTACTGGAACGCCTTCATCGCTTTTTCCTTCGTAGGACTCTGGCTCTGGATGCCGTTCCGCATCTACTTCCTGCTGGTGCTGACCTTCTTCCTGGTTCAGCAAAAGGTGATGGGCGGGGTCGAGCTGATCGAGCTGGCGTGCCATCGACGCCTGAAAAGAACGAATGATGATCCAGGAAGAAAGAAAGACTGAGAGGTCTGAGTGTTTGATCCCTCTTCTGGACCCAAGTGTGTACTGCAGAGTTGGGAGGGATAAAAGAGGAGGAGTATGCTTGATTCCTAGCTGCCTAGGACGAACTTAATCTTCAGGGCTGGAAATGTGTATCATTTTCACTGTATGAGGAATGTGGAGTGTGTGCGCGTGTGTATACATTTTTATCTTGTGTATCATCGTTTAACGTTGTGTTCATATGTTTATCTTTATTTTCCCTTTATGTTCGTGTTTGAATATTATTTTAGTGATATTTTCTTATTCCACTTTTTAAAATGTATTTCATAATTACCGATCCCCAAGCACAAAGCTGGCACTGACATCCATTTCAAATTAAGGGGCGGGAAAGAGCCAAAAAAGAAAAAAAGCACTTATAGTTGTCAGATGTACGTATATGAAAAAAAAAAAAAAAGAATGTAAAGCGAATGTAACGATGCTCTTCGGCTGCGTCCCAAACCTCAAGATTTAAACAAGTGTGTGTGTGTGTGTGTGTGTGTGTGTGTGTGTGTGTGTGTGTGCGCATGGCTTTAAACGCTTTACACGTGAGGAAAACCCAAAGCTGGATTATGAGGAAAGGATTGAGATAATA
>QMIH01002776.1:32646-53600 GCA_003987875.1 Clarias batrachus | reverse complement strand
TTGGAGCACGAAAATAATTCGGCACCGGACGGTTGTTCCTGGGCGAATTATATAGCGTGAAAACTAATGAATGAAATGCGGATCAGGTGTGCTCATGCCTGTGAATGAAGCGGCAAAACGGAAGCCGTGGAAAGGAATGTGGGGAGGAGTGCAGGTGATCATGACTTGGCTCGAGCAGAGGGCATGACTTGGCGTAGCGTTACAGTCAATGCAGATAATCCGTTCCAGCCACCCAAAAATATTCATATTTTTGCACATAAGAACAATCAAAACATTTAGTAAAAAACATGTACAGTAAATGAAGTAAAATATGAAATAAATAGACATTTAACCTCACTTGACCTTAATTTATGATTCCTTTTGGCTCCAGCTGCTTTAAAAAAACGAAACTGAAAGTGGCTCATTTTTCTTCTTGCTACGTTTGCTTATAGATGTAGTTTATTACAAATGGGCGGGGCCTATCTCTTTAATCTAACATATAACATGCTATAATGCGTCGTGAAACCCTGTGCCAAGTTGTTGTGCGGATCAGTTGTTCCGCTGTGGCGACCCCTCAACAGGAACAGCAATAACAACAACATTATGCCAATTTTTTCCACAAAGATTTTTAATAAAACAAATTTTTACGACACAGATTTGAATAGCATATGCGGCGAATTCGTTTGTGCCCTAGCTGCGAGTGCGTGAGTGAGTGTTTTTTCTGGCTGTACCATACCTCTCCCAGCCTCTTTAATTCGCTTTCTGCTCTCATTATGAAGTAACGAGACTAGGAAGCTCATTATCTTATTGAAGTGATTATAATTGGGGGAAGCAGAGCCTTGTGATTGCGTGATGATAGGCCAACCTGGGGCTGAAATGTCAATAGTGTGATGTCTTCTGTTCTCCTCACACTGAGAGCTCACACAGTTGTGCTCATTACCCTTTGGAGCGCAAGTCACAGCCTCACTCACATACCCTCGCACAGATTCGGCACCACACACACACACAAGCATTCACTTAGATGTTCACAGAACCATGCGCAGAAGTACTTTATTGGATGTGGACTGGAGTTCGGAGACACCTCAGGCTACACATGGCCACCGGGAGAATCTACATTACGAGGCAACCCTGGTAGCTGTCACGGAAACCAGAGAGGAGAGTGGAAAAAATCAATTCGACCCACTCTCTCGTCCTCCATAACACATCTTTTCCCTCTTCCTTGTGTAGGTGCAGCCTCTCTTGCTCTCCAAAATGCTCACTGACTCAAAACTTAATTATAGCTTCGGTGCATTTGTCCGGACGCTGAAATAAATAAATCATAGACAAAGAAATCGTGTCCATGTCACCATCCTCGCTGATGTCGGCGCGGTGCGGCGTGGCGCGGCCGTCTACAGGATCTAAAAGGCAGGCGGTTGACAAGATCTAATTTGATCCCTGTTTTATCTGTGTTTCTGTACTTCGGAATAGAAAAGCCATTATGCACTGTGTCACAGAAGTCGTGCTAAAAAGCTGTTAAGAAGACCCGATCAATATGCCTCCTTCATCGCATTCAGAAACTGTGGTTTTAAAATTAAGCCGCCTCTGCGTGCGCTTTTAAGGCAGGACTCTGACACCAGCTGACCGGAAGGTTGTGGGTTCGAGCCCCAGCATCGCCACTATTGTGTGCTTGATCAAAGCCCTTAACCCTCTCTACTCCAGGGGTGCTGACCCTGCACTCTGACCCCACCTTCTTAACTGGGATAGGAAAAAATGTGATGGAAGGTACATGTGGCAAATAATAGAATTTCTTTTTTTTTTTAAACCCAAAATACAAATCGAGATGCAGCTTGAGTTTCATTGGATTGCAGTGGATTGTTCACTTTTGTTGTATAACATATGCGTTGGACATACTGTACTGTATATGATTGCTGTCAAAACAATAACCACGGGTAAAACAGAGCGCTGGGGCGCTTACTCCAGTCATGCACTTTTATACTCATTCTATAAATGCTTGCTGCTTTTAAAACCACCCAGTGGTCGCACATACGTCGGAAAACGTCAGAGCCCTGTCTAAACCAAAGACAGACCGTCTTTTTACACTTCCTGTTTCACTTCTGAGGCTACACGTCTGCTGCTAGCTCAGGGGCATTGCAAGACATACTGTAACCTCCACACATTTCTTTCTTTCTTTTTTTATGCATGAAACATGTTAATGCTCGACACAAACTGAAGAATTTTCTGATGTCAAATTACAGAAGGCGCAAAGGCTCGAAAATGAGATCATCGGCGTTATTTATAAAACGTGCTTCATCTCCATTGTGGTATGCGTCAATTCTGCAACTCAAGGTGCATCTCAATTTGTATTTTGGGCTAAAAAAGAAAAAGAAAAAACATGTTCCTTATAGCACAGTGAAATTCTTTTTTTTGTTGTTGTTGTTGCATATTCCAGTTAGGAAGCTGGGATTGGAGCAGATAGGGTTAAGGGCCTTGCTCAAGGGCTCAATAGTGGCAGCTAGGCAGTACTGGGGCTCGAACCCCCGACCTGTGCATCACTGCACTGTTGTATATTCCATCCATATTTATTCTGTACTTATTCTTATTCTGTACTGTATTTATTACACATCTTTATCACCTTATGCACCTTCTGTTTACTATAGCACATTCACTGCACAATGTTGCACAGTTATACTGTACATTAATATATCACTATATATAGTTTTCATGGCTCTGTACATGTACTCTGCACAATGACAGTAAAGTTAAATCTAATCTAATCTCTCACTCACTCATCTTTTAGACCTGTATTCAGGGTTACAGGGGGCCAGGAGGCGGGGTACACCCTGGTGCCAATCCATCGCAGGGCACACACACATACACACACACTCACACACACCAATCTTATTGCCTAATCTGCAGGTCTTTGGACTGTGGGAGGAAACCGGAGTACCCGGAGGAAACCCACCAAGCACAGGGAGAACATGCAAACTCCATGCACAGAGAGACAGGACTCGAACTCGGACCCTGGAGGTGCAAGGCGACAGTGCTAACCACTACACCCTAATCTAATCTTATCTAATCTAACCTTCATCCTAAACCATTCGAGCCACCCCTGCCCTAACTACATTGCTTTGATATTGTGGATTTTTAAAAAAAAATCCTTCACTTTTATATCAATCTAAATGAATCCACTTCTGAATGTAGGAGTTTGTTAAGATTAGAATTTGACATTTTACTAGACCACAGCTGAGCAATACTGTAGTACGAGTCCCAATAAACGGGGCACATACCCATCACCCATGTCCTGGCTTGAAGGAGCACCAACAGGAACGGCCCCGAATTCCATCTCATTTCATTCCATTTCTGTTCATCGGTCAGAGCCGCGTGATATCAGGGCTACACCAGTGCAGTCATCCATCTGTCATTAATGAAGTGTGCCTTACGCTGTAATTTTATGAGGTTCATCAGTGACTAAGGAATGAAGTAATTAATTAAAGTAAGGAATAAATCGCTGTTAGTTTTTATTTTTTTTAATAACCTAACGTGTGCGGGCGTGATTTATTCCTCACAACGATTACATACATACTTTCTAAAAAATGACACACTGTACTTTTTTTTTTTTTTTTTCTTTCCCCATTCCGTGGCGTGTTATGATTTATGTCCCTTTCTGTTTTTAAAGGGGTACCTTCAGCATTTTTTTTTTTTTTTTTACCTGTGTGGAGTTATAATGTAAGTCATGGCAGATATAAACAGTTTGTCGTGAGCAGACTTTCCTTAAGCTGAGATGTTGGCCTGGCTCGGACTTGTCTTTGACATACAGGCATTTGTATTTGGACATTTGACTCAAAGATGTTTTCATTGCACAACAAGTTTTAATGGTTTCTAGTCTCGGTCATGACTCAGTCCCACTTTCCTTTTGGATTGATCGTAACTTGCCCTCGACCCGTTTAAGACTCGGTGTACTTTCACGCCAGGGACTCGGGCACTGATCCGAGTACACTTGACCCCGTGCTCAAGCATGGATCACTGTACCCGCTGAGTCCACTTTAAAAGCAAGGTTTAAATTAAGTATAAAAGGCAAGTGTTCCAACATAGGCGAGTGGACCGCTGTTTAGAAAGTGACAGTAATGTTGTTTGTCTCCTCCGAAATCTGTGTATGCGCACAGCACGTGCCGATTCCACCCTCTTAACTGCACAGCCATTGCTGATAAAGTAGGCAGGCAAAAGAAAGCGTTGTCCTGAAGTTAGAAGTATAATGATACCGTTCGTGGTGCATTATTGACTCAGTGCTAGCTTTCTCACCTTCTATGCGGAAGGGCCGAGGTTCAATTCTCACCCAAACTCCAGCTACTGGATGCAGTGCTGGTCTCAAATCCTGGAAAAAATGAATGGGAGGGTTGTGTCAGGAAGAGCAGCCGATGTGAAACCTGTCCAAATTGTGTGGATCTGATGGTCCACTGTGGTGATCCCTTGATGAAGGATTAACATCATCAATAATATTAGTAACGTGAAGAGTAACTGTTCTGTCCTTTTCTTCTTTGTGAACGATTCGTTCTTTTTGAACAAGTCTTTAAGGTGATTCAGAAGAACGAGTAGTCTCAGAGAGTGATTCATTCATTTTCTACCGGGCGCACATACGCAAAGCAGCGCAAAACCTCCGTAAGTTATGTACAGGAAACAGAAATGAGTAGTTACCTTGATTTCTCCGAATCGTTCGTTCTTTTGCCTCGCGACTCCCAAAAACGCTGTGCAGTGCAATAGATTCAAAAGAACGAACGACTCGGACTAGAAGACCCATGAGAAGAACCACTCAATTCTGTTTCCTGTGCGATGCACTGCATAGCGTCTATGGGAGTCATATGACAAAAGAACGAACGCCTCGGACCAGAAGATATGAGAGGTTTATCATAATATGTCCTTAGCTGCATTGTAATACTTTCATTACTGGAACTAGAGCCAAAATTTGTGTATGTGGATGTGTTGGGGGTCTGTTTATTGAAAATGTAATTTATTTTATTTTTGATCAAAAAAGGATTCGTTCATTTTGATTTTGAGATCAACTAAAATGATCCAAACATCCCATCACTAGTTTATTGGTGGATTACGAAGCAGCTAGGTGCATACTGCCACCTGCTGTATCGGAGAGCAAAGACGTGCAAGTATACTCGGATTCATAACTGCTGACCAGTGGGGAGAGGAAAAGCAATCATATCTGAGCATGCTATGAAGCCTTTTGCCTCAATCTCGTCTCGTCTTAGACTTTTCATGGACTACATCAAATAATGACGAGACAAAGGATAGCATGTAATGCGCTATTATCTGGTCTCCAATAAAAGCCAGAATTCAACAACTAGTAAAATAAATAAGCATCTGTAATGAGAGAGGCTTTCCTTTGACCCATCATACATTCGGCAAAAGAAAAAGAAAAAACTCAGCAGGTGGGTATCAGCTTTCTTTTAAAGCAAGCAGAATGATTAAACACATCTCGGATTGAGACTGACAGCGAATGTACTGTATACATGGATCCTAGACAAAGAAGTCGCCATTTATAACAATTACACAGAATGTTAAGCATATTGTTTTAAACATCATGTACACAATTGCTGCTAATTCTGTTTACATAAATGCATTTATGTTGTAGGGGAAATAAATATACAATCATCTGCAAAGTAAATGTAAATCTTCCGCAAGTGAAAGCTTAATAGAAGTAAGCCCTTTGAAAAGCAAACCTGTTATCGGGACCCGGTAACACGCTCGGCTCTCCCGGGAGGACATCAATAATGAGCGCTACATCGCTGATTAGGCCATCAGGAGGAATATGTGTGATCAAAGCTCAGCACAACATCAGCAGACCGGACTAAACGATCATCAAGATGCCCGAGCACTCACCTAATCGCCGGGCATTCATTAGCGCGCCTAGACCGCATTAGATGATCTCGCACGTGTCCGGACGCTCTGCTTCTCTCCGGACGCCGGGCCGTTTCGGTTCCAGGCTAAACGCTCATCACGGTGCCCGAGCATTCCCATCTCTGCTCAGGCTATTAGCACTGTGGGAACAAAATAAAAGATCAGCACAGCGTGAGCACTTCATTGTAATGGAGATGTTATTCTCGTTACTTTAACCGGGGACATGATTAATGTCTGGTGGTAAACAGGCGGAAGAGGGAGTGGAAATATCAGAGTACGGCGCTTGCTGCATGTGTTTCTTCCGTTAAGGACCTCCTAGTCGATCGGTTTATTAATAACAACGGCAGCGCTGTTGATTCTGCTCGTGAGATCGGGAGAGTGCGGGCTAACTTAACGGCTGCGATGCAATTAACAGGTTTATATTAAAGTGTTTGGTCAAAATGTTTTTGTGTTTCTATAGCAACAACGGGTTGGTACAGCAAGTCATACTGTATGACATGAGTAATAGTTAAACTTTATGGCTGGGAGCATTTTTTATTTAATTATTTAGCATTTATTTATATTGTTTCGCCTGAAGAGATCATCATTTGCTCTGAAATTCCATTGGACACGTCCATCCAGAACAACTACAACCAACATTGTATGTTGGAATGTCACGAGGGGCGTTCGGGTCAAACCAGGACTGTCGATGACATGTCTGGTCAATCACGGCCTTAAAAAAAAAGCGTTTGACGTTTAAAAAATACTTCAATTTCGATGAAGATTGTCCGTCCATGGGCCGAGCCGTTACACGGAGCGCGTCGCAGTCGAGTGCAAAGCGCCTGATCCTAAAAAATAGGTGTAGACGCGACTATTCACCAACACCATAGGAACTCGGCTGGGAGTTAACATCACATCCGCCACATCAAAAGTCCCGGTTTGACTCGAACACCCATCGTTTTCTTAGTAACAGTACGAGGAATAAACCGTGATGTTGTTTATTTACATTACTTCTTTATTTTTATTTATAACTTTACGCTATTCATCTATTTCTCCACTTTTTTCTTTCTTCTTTTTTAACTTATTTTTTTTACTTATTTAACTTATTTTTTTTTTACAGCAGGGTAGACACTGCATGGTGCCTCCCATGTCACCGTCCCAGTCGAGTTTTCCCGGTCTTGCAGCGTGAGCATGTGACACACACAGCGAGCGGCGTTTCAAACTTTCTGACAGTCCTGAGGAGCAGAGATTAATTTGTAACATGCCAGACACTTTGTCAGGAACCGCGGCGCTGTGGAGCGGATTCTGCGGTGAGATGGTGGCGTGTCAGGAGACGAGTAGTATCCTCGAGTTGTGCTGTACGGTTTGAGCAGCAGTGGATCGTGAGCCTCGGGGAATGTGAGGGCTTTTGGAGAGTTCTCCATGTATTGGCTTGGCTATAGCTACAGTACTTTTCTTCTTTTTTTACTTTTCTCTTTTTCCTGCTGTTTTTATGAAGCTTTTAGCTCAAAGGAAAGGAGCTGAGTTTTATACAGCGCTCACTGTGGGTGTGTTCTTCCTCCTATGTTTGAATTACAGACTGTCGTCCTTATATCTGTCTCTCTTCAATCATTTCATTTAAGGTTTATGGTTTTATACAGTATATATGCTGTTGGATTCAGGAGCCGGCGAAGTATAGCTGCAGTAAATAGCGACTGATACGGAACCTTGGCCGCGATGTTTATTGTGTTGTTCTGCTATAAAAAGAATATTATCCAATAAATCCTGTATCACTCTACCTTCTGAAAGCCTAGTATAAGTTCATCTTCCAATATTGACATTGTGCAGAGGAGTTATTGAACATAAGGAAAAAGGAATCGATCCCAAATGGCATGCACGTCAATACTACAGATAAATGATATTAATGATTTTGTTTTATTTTGGTTTAATGGGTCATTTATATCTAAAAACGCCAATAGAGCAGCACTTCAGTGCTTTAATTTGTCCAGCTCCACGTCACCTCAATATCTCTAACTTCCAAAGCTTTAAAAAGTTTATAATGTTATGCATGACTCCAGAAGAACCATTTCGGGAGGCAGAAACAAGCCCCGCCCATTTTTCCGCCAAGGAAGGATAAAGTTCTTAAGATGAGTTCTTAAAGTGAACTTAAGGTAAAATAGGAAATAATGTAAATGAGGATAATACGTTACAGCCACGCAAAAATATTACCAACACTACCAATTTCCAAAACAATCGAAACATTTAGACAAGACATGTAAACAGAGGAGGAAAGTAGTGAATGACATTTACTCGCGTTATTGTAATTGAGTAGTTTTTTTTTTTTTGTACTTCTACTTTTTTAAAGTAGTTTATACAATCTGAAGTATGTTTTGTTTGAAGTATTGTACTTCGCTACATTTTAAATCATACTCGCTACTGAGTAAAACAAAAGAATGAAAATGAAAAATGATAAAAAAATATGATGCTTTGTATACAGTAAATGCTTCGTTGGTGTGTGTATGTGTATCGTGTCCTGGTCGCGCGCCGCTCCAGACTCCACTCCAGGTTTTCTGACTGTTTCCCTACATCGGCATCGACCTGACCTTCTACACGGCCGCTTCTACCCTGAGAGTGATGTCATCAACCAGCCAATCTTTTGGATTGTGATTTTGCCGTTTTGATATTTAGTTGTGTATTCTGGTTTTGACTTTTTGCCTCCCGTTGACGTTGATTATTGCTTTGCCCCTTTGCTTTGGTTGGTTTTTGTATATATTTGTCGATAATTTCACTGTATGTTTGTGCACTCACCAGTAGTAGGGGCCATTTATTTTGGGAAGAGGGAATTTAGTCACTGTTTTTGGTTTAGGGAATCAGGGAAGGTACCTGGATTTTTGTTTTTGTTTTGTCTTTTTTTTTTTTTTGCAGGTAATCTGACTACTAAAATACAGATACCCTTTTGTTTATTATTTTGGCCTGGGTCCACCCTGAATCTGATCCTCTTCTTTCTGCCATATACCACCATTTCCATAGAGTTTAAAATAGAACCCCGAACCATTTCGGTTTTGCTGTACTGCCCAACCCTAGACTGGGACGTAACGCCATATTTAAGCGACCACTTTGATTTCCAAGCACAAGAAAGACAACAGCTTTATTATGCAAAGGTGTTCCTTCAGTTAAAGACAACTAGTTTGAGATTTATACCCGCTTGTCTTTTTTTGAACACTAGAATCCCCCCGCCTCGGTTAAAAAACAGTAACTCTGTGACTTTTACTCTGAGTAATTTTTTTATGAGCTACTTTTTACTTTTACTTGAGTAGATTTTTATGCTTACTTTTATAATGGGAACTTTACTTGTACTTCAGTAACATTTCACTGAAGTAACAGTACTTATACTTGAGTACAAAAAGTATATAAATATATAATTATTACTCTTTCCACCTCTGCATGTACATGAAGTAAAATGTGAAATAAACAGACATTAAGCCTCACTTAAAGGCCTAAATTTATGATTCCTTTTGGCACCGGCTGCTTTAAAAACCAAACTGAAAGTGGCTCTGTTTCTTTTGGATAACATTCTTGATGCTATGTCGTCACTAAATCACAAAAAAAAACTGATGCAAACAATTTGTAAATGGCTCGCTTAAACGCACGCGCAACTTAACAGGTGTTATGCGCTCAAATGCCCCCCTGCCATGGATTGCCCGCCCTCATTACATAATCGCTCTCTTAAAAGCAACGCTAGCAATTGTTTTCCTTTCCCTACGCTCGGTTATGTAAATAATACAGTCGAGTTCACTAACAGGATGGGATTCATTTTCTTAACAGCAGCAACAGCAATCATGCTGTTAACAACATTAACTTTCTTGGATTTATATTGCTTAAAATTATTTATTTTGCATTGCTCTTTAGTTCCCGCTCGCATCATGTACTGTACAATGCCCTCTAAACCCCAGACCTTCAAACCTAGAAATGATATAACATCAAATCACCAACACTATCAGCACCCTATCAGAAGTAACGAACTTGACACTTTCCTTATTCCTTATTTTTTACTGGCGTTCGGTTCGGCATGAGAATAACGTACAGTAATATCAACTTACTGTAACACGGTCTTCTACAAAGTTGCACGGACCCACAGTACCACCATCATACCACAGGCCTGAAGAGGCTGTCGTTGATGTAGCAACAAGGCAGTGACGTCCCAGTGACAACTCAGGCCCTTAAAGGTGTTAGTTAGTTGATTAATGCCATCGTTAGCGCATCCTTATTCATTTCTTTCTGCATCTTGTCAAAGCAAGACATGACATGTCCGAAAAAAAAAATAAATAAACGCCTAGAAAAAAGAAATGCCTGGCGTTTTCTGTGTAACATGGCTCAGTGTGACAGAGGGAGGGAAGGTGCGTGGATTGATTCACAACACGCACTGAGCAACATGCAAGAAAGTATTAAACCTCAGAAGGTGCCGCTGGTGGTCACGGTGAACTCGACACAACATTATGAAATGAAAGTAAAAAAGGCAGCAAAACATTCCTTCAGCTAGAAATTTCTACTTTTTCCAGGTGAAATTGAAAGCTCTAGGTTTTCATTTCCTAGCCGGTTAGCTGAGCGTGACCCCTACACACACTGCAGATGTTCCTCCGGTTGTCCGGTCTGCCCAGCACAAGGAAGTGAATAAAACCATTCAAACTACTATCTTGATTGCTTAATGCTACAATAATTACGACTGGCTACATCCATGCTGTTGCTGTAATCGACACTGTACCAATCCAGATGTTTGGTGAATTGTTGTATAACATTCTCAACATCCCTTGGTGTGGCACGGCACTTTCCGACTCAACAAAATGTTCATCATTGAGGTAATGCGTCAGTTTTTATCATAAAATAAAACATTTCAATTGAAATGGAAACGCCTCTGATGTGCCGTATCTGGTGATGCCGCATTGCATTCTGGAACTTCTGAGTCCAAACAACGACGTTAATAGTGAGCAAGAAAACCCAGCTGTTTCATTTTTCCTGACCTAGCATGGGAAATCTTTAGCGCTGAAATGTTTGTTCACATACTTGCCTATACGACGGCACGGTGGCTTAGTGCTTAGCACTTTCTCCTTGGTTCGGTTTCTGCCTCTGGGTCCGTGTGCATGGAGTTTGCACGTTCTCCCTGAGCTCAGGTTTCCTCCCAAAGTCCAAAAACATACAGATTAGGCTAATTGGTGTTCCTAAATTACGTGCAGTGTGTGAAAGCGCTTGTGAATGTTGCCCGGAGGTCCCACCATGGTCACCATTGGCCTCCAGGGTTCCTAGTTGGATGGACAGACTTGCCTGAATGCTATATGTGTGTTACTACAGGATTCCAGTAGGGGGCAGAATAATATCAGACTTTTAATTTTTTTGCATAAACAAACACTTGAGGAGCTAATTTCCCCTGTCAAGAGGGTACTGCGGAATTGGTCACTGTGCAGGGGTAAAGAAATACCATGCAGGTCGGATAACCATGGACCTGGTTGGACAACTTTTCTTAGAAATATTGCACCATTTTAGACACTGCCCCTACTGTTCACATCTTGCGAGCGCTTATGGGCACTTTGCGCTATTTTCTGAACAAGCTATGGCAAAAAAAAAAAAAAAAAAGAATGAATGCAGGATACACAAGGCAGTTAACAAACATGCACATCTGCATAGTTTAAAGCTGTAGTAATACTGTAGTACCCTTATTTTATTCTGATTAGAATCACCCTAGCAAAAAAAACGTACATAAGCACGACACACAAGCGGTAAATTCTCACAGGAGCGATGAAAATACAACCAACACATAGCCATACAGTATGCACGTGTTTTCCGCTTTGGACCTTCCCCTTAATGCTAATACCCAGGACACTTAAAGCGACCTCGTCGTTATTTACGAACGCTATAAAACATTAAGCTGAAATATGAAAGCCCCTGTGACAGCATTCATTTTCCCGGGGAAGGAAACGCATTGGAGCACTTTCCCATAATTCCATTCATCATGTTTTATTTATCAATTCCATCACCCTTTTCAGATGGAAGATTTTTTTTTTTTTCTTCTTCTGCGTGAGATCTTTACAGCGTCTATGTGTCAGCGTCATAAAGATGACCGAGTTCACCTCTCCCGTTACATGGCCGCTGCACAGCGTAATAATTTTCAGGCGCGAGCGTGAACTCAAGCTGTTCGGCATGCTGAGGGAGACACGGCGCCGGCCGCGAATAGCTCTTATCTGCGGATTTCAGCGTATTTGGTTGGAAGCTGAGTTGATATTTGAGGGGAAGATTTGCTCAGCATGCTGCGATAAACTGTCATATCTTACAGGGAGAGAGAGAGAGAGAGAGAGAGGGGAAATGATAAAGAGGAAGTAAAGCATTCGCGTCTTTTTACGCAATTTGTGCTTTAGCAAGGCTCGTGTTTGGTTTTTAAAATCAAGTCTAGTATTAAAATCAAAGCCGGATCATCAACCCCGTGCTGTGACCTAACAGTCTACCTTGATAGAATAAAACGCTTGATAGAAAGAAGCGCACTCGCCGCTCTCTCTCTCTCTCTCTCTCTCTCTCTCTCTCTCTCTCTCTCTCCTGACCATTTCTCTGTCTCTCTCCGGGCTGCTCATGAGTATAATAAGGTAAAGGTAGTGGAGCAGAGTGATGCCGGCTCCAGCCAGAGTGTGTGAGTGTGTGTGAGAAAGAGTGTTAGGCAATCAGGCTCTCACTGGTAAGATTATTTCCCTTGGGCTCTTAAGCGTTGGCCAGGAGCTCCGTGGCAGTTCAGCGGCACACCATCGGAGCAGCGCTGTTGAACTTTATTTCTCAGCAGTTGGTTTTTCACGGTTCGCACCTGCAAGATTTTTGCTCCCAGCCAATCCGAAAGCAGGTCAGAAAATAAAAAAGCGCAAATCGAGCACCTTTTAAAACGCACACCATGGAACCTCAGATACCTTTAAAAAAAAAAACGCAGACGGTTTTATTCCGGCTTGTTTCTTTTTTTAACAAAGAGGGGGAAATAAATCTTTGAAATAATTTTCTCCCGGAGCCGGAAGTTATTTTTGGAGCGCTTTGTTGGAATACGCCCAGGATGGGGCGAATGCCAGTTCATTACAGGACACCAAGGAAATACCCATTCACACACTGGTTCACACCTAGAGGTACAGTAATTTAGCATGGCCAGCTCATATACTGGCATGTTATTTGGAGTTCTTGGAAATTGTCCAGGCGTGAACATCAGCCAGTTCAAAATGCATCATGAACCCCCAAAAAGTCATTCTTTAATAGATAAATAAAGAATAAAAGAAAAAGAAATGAAAGAAAGAAAGACATTTTTTGTTATTTGTCATTTTTCTTTGTTGTTGTTTTTTTTTCTTCCTTCTGTTCTAGCGTGAGAAATACAAAAATGGTTGATTTGCTCTGATACCAGCATCGGAAATCATGTTTTCGTTTTCAACATAAGCCAGTTGTACGTGCTGTGAAATTTCAATATCGATCCGATCGTATTTTACAAATAATGTTCGCAATGTTAGCGAAGCAGACTGCAACCTAGTTGTAAAATGTCTTTAAAGCATTTAAACGTTATCCCTTACCCGCTCTCATATTACTTGCTCGGAACTAACTGTAATCATTCATCATCATCATTCATCATAACGAACGACACTGAGACGTTAACTATAAGTATCACTCATTGTCACAGTGTTCTAACAACACTAACTGTCGGATGCCAGATAAGTTGGTCTGCAGTACTGGAAAGAGGGGAGAGCAGCTGCCTGCCAAAACCCACATTCAAAACCAGTCACATAGTGCACTACGTTTCACTTTCACAATATTTAGTTTCATCTCCGGAAGTGAGCTGACGTTCTGTAGTGGAATCAGTGGAAATATAAAGTAAATCTTCAACGTTTCTCAGAATTTAAATCAGCGCTAGGCGACAGTAATCCGTCATGCTAACCAAAATATGTCTTTTCCGCTCGCGCGAGCTCACAGACGCCCTTGATTGGCTGTGAGCCGAGAGCTGAGAAAAAAAAAAATTCTAAAAATAATAATACTACCCGGCACAGGGCATTGCTCAAGATTTTGGAAATCATGTTTAATGTTTTCTAAGCCATTATATATTGCATATTGAATTTGATTTGCCATGCACCCCCGCAAACTGGTACCCAAGGTGCCCCTAAAAGGCATCTGACGTAAAGCGGTTATAGCGTTTATAGCGTTGACACTTTAATTTTTTTTATTCTGTTCCAGTGTCAATTAAGTTGTATCTATTTGAACAATTTTATTTCGCAACTTAATTTCCAGCTCATCTACTTTATTCCCTCTGAGAAAGTTGAGCCAATCAGGCCTCTCTAGACCTCCGTCTGCGAAAGGTTACAGCATCACCCGGGAATCGAACTTGTGATCTCCAGAAGATAGTGCGAGCACTTTACCAATGCGCCACTTGGAGACCAATATGGGTTAAATTAAGTATCAGAGAGATATTAAAATAACTTAGAATTGACTGTATACACACCATAAACAGTGTGATGTGTCATGGTTGAGTTGAGGAGTGCGTCTCTCTACTCAGTTTTGAAAACCACAAGTAAAGCAGTGAGTGATGACACTCTGAGCCAGTGAGTGATGGATGGCACTCTGACCCAATGAGTGATTGGCTACGCTCTGAGCCAATGAACGATTGACCGCGCTCTGAGCCAATGAACGATTGACCGCGCTCTGAGCCAGTGAGTGATTGACCGCGCTCTGAGCCAGTGAGTGATTGGTGGCATGCTGATCCAATGATGTTTGGCATTGTCAGGTTGACAATACATTTGCCAAATGATGTTGGGGGGGCACCAAGGGGGACCAATCCTATTTCGGGGCCAGTGCCACCCCATGCCCCCCCTCTAGAAATGCCTCTGCCTTCCTGACACAACCCTTCCATATTTCTAACCAGGATGCATGCACTAGGTGGCTGGTTACTATGGGGTGTGTCAACCATCGAACCCAGATCCTCAGATCAACAATCTAGAGCCTTAGTCTCCTGAGCCACCACTCCCCTTGTGAACTCTGTAAAAGTATAAAATTATAGCATATACTGTAGAATTATGATTGGAAACAGGACGTATGAAATGATATAAGAAGCATGAGAGCAGCAGTGTGATTGTCCATGGCCTAAAATGGACAATCAAGATACAGGACAGTCTTCATTTTATGTGCAAATGTTAACATTCTTAATCTACTGTATGTTGTCTTTGTCATGTTCTGGTTGATTCCTGCAGAATAAGTCATTTGGTTTAAGTATCTGTAGGGATGGGAAGCAAAAGCATGTCCTTGTATTCGGTCTGAGAACCATGGTGTTGATGCAACCCTGTTTAAAAACATGTTCCGGTTACAAGCACTGTTCTACAATTATTCCCAAGTTGTCCCTACTCAAGCCTAGTGTTTATGTTCTTCTTTTAATGCTCAACTCAGACAGCCTGGTCATTAACAGCAGCATGATCCGGCGCTGTAAATACGACAGCTATAATTAAACACAGTCACGTTGTGTGCTGCAGCATGTCCTCCCACTTACATTAAAGCTATATAGAAAGATGTATTCACCTTATATATCACTGTATCTCTAAGTCTGGAACCAAGTTCATTCAACTTTCTAGAATCAAGAATGCCTTTAAAAAAAAAAAGTGCTTAAATAAGTCTTTGTAAGATGCATTTAGCTTTTCCGTGCCGCACTGGATCTGGCGAGACAGACAGACGGTCGCTTGCTGAGGAGAACCTGAGATATGAGATTACGGCGTATCAGTGTGTCAGTCGATGGAACAGAGAGACAGTCACGTTATACTGGATTCCGGTTACAAATGATGAACCCTCTCCGTGTTTACAAGGGTAAGATGAGATTTAAGCGCTTTGATCGCGTTGCACCTGAACGCACCAGCCTACATGATGACAGTGCCATTTTTTTCTGGATGGGGTGAATATTAACCTCTGACCTAGGGAATAAAACACACCAGGATGTCCTGTTAAGAGGAAAATAATTAAAGACAGGATGGTGTGAAATGAACTGACTTACTGTATGGTTCCTATCCAGGAGTATTTGAGATTTGTATTTTATTTGTAGTGTACTGTTTAAGTGAACGTCCTGAAACTGTAAAAAATAAAAAAAATAAAATTTAGTAGTCTGTATTTTTGATGATGTTGCAAAATCGTTTGCGTGTGATGTCATTTATAGTGTTTTGGGGGGGAAAAATCTGAATCAAAAGGAATCAGTAATTAGTGCATTAACTTTATTTATTTTTATTACAGTTTTTATTACATTTGATATTAGAATCACTTATGATAAAGAAGCTGTAAATGGTCTTTCCCTCAACTTTCCCTGTTCAGTTTATTCCCCCAGTATGTTAATATAACACAAAATAGCCCTTCTGTTAGTTTCTTTGTGAGATTTTCAAGTACAATGGAACCTCTGTCTGCGAGTGTTTCGCAAGACGAGCAAAAATCTTTAATAAATTTGAACTTGGTAAACGGATTGTGGGTAATCGCCTCCCATTCTCGGTCCCGGTTTGCGTGCGTCACACGTAAAGTCTATATCCGTGTGCATGTGCACTGTTTACTGTAACACTGTGACCATGTGTGTGTGTGTGTGTGTGTGTGTGTGTGTGTATAGCATTTTTCATTTTTGTCTGTAGGTGTGTGCGCTCACTTGTGTGAGAGTCTCTGAAAACTGTTGTGTGTGTTTGTGTGTGTGTATGTGTGTATGTGAAAGTCCTACACAGTGGCCCCCTTCCTCCATTACAGCTACGATTCTTTTCAAAGGTAAAGTGCAGGTCAATTTGTTTTATTTTGACTTTATATTTTGTATTATTTATTTTTATATGAGGTGTGGAAGTTTCCATTTTTTCTTACAGGGAAAGTTGCTTTGATATGTGAGTGCTTTGAATTACAAGCACACTTCCGGAATGAATTATGCTCGCAATCCAGGGTTTTACTGTAATTTTCTCCTTAATTTTAGTTCCTTTAATTTTGAACTGCTGACCTTTTAATGAGTACCTCGGTGCCTTAACCTTCTGAGCCACCACTTACTGTACTGTATGTAGTGTTTGTCAGGGGAGGACACAAACACAGGCTCCTATTATCAGATATTATACAGTCGTGATTCCCACATTTGGGGAATTTGCAATATTCAGTAGTGATGTGAATGACTGAATGGGTAGATTTGTTTTACTGAAACAGGCCGCCTACAAATACAGTTTAAATTGCTAGTTAATCTACCAACCTCAGCAGCGACCTCATTTCCCCTCTCGTCTGTTGCACTATATTAATCACCGGCCTGATCATCAGTCATCATCTGCACCTGTTTCATGCCTTAAGTTAGATGTTTGAAAGTTCACTGTGTGACAAAAACATTCCTCTGAAGCTCAGGTTTAGAGACTGGACGGAAATTGAGATCCCTTGAGAAGGACTGGAGGACTGTACCTCAAGGCTAGGTTTTTAAAAAATCGAAAGCAAAATGTGCTGAAATGAGGGGTGTCAAGACTTCTGCTCAGTACTGTGTGTAAGATTTATTCTAGCTGTGTGCACAGTTTGGAATAGGCAGAGAAATAATCAAGTGCTTTTTTTTTTTTAATCAAAGGTAGCATTTCACCTAAACAATGGAGGGAAGAAAAAAAAAAAACAACATGTTGGCTGTTTGTGTCGAGTTTACAGAGCGCTTAATGAACCGCTGATTAGGCTTTTGTCCAGCTCTCTTGTCTCTCGGGGCGTAAAAAATTCAAGCACATTAGACCATGTTCACTTTATTCTGCGGAATGCAGACTTCTTTTGCGACACACGCAGCGTTTCAAGTAGAGATAATGAATTCGGGAGTAATTGTAAGAAGCGAGAAGTTCTTCGCCAGCCAGGATGTGTCAGAGTAATCAATTTAATATCGCGAGAAAGAGAAACAGGACAGGCTTTTAGTGACTCCGCGGAGGAGGGGGTGCTGTCGTCTCCAAGCGATCATGGGGACGACAACTCGTTGTAGCAAGATTGTATTGATCTCACAAAGTCACCCCTGTTCAAAGAAAGATTGCGCAAGAGGGAACGTAGTCACTCTTCAAAGTTAAAGTTCATTGACGACCTTTGCACTGTGGAGATGCTTTGCATAATTTTTTAAACAATAATAAAAGCCTTTTTTTTTTTTAGTTTGGCAATGCTTACACATCTAAAATATGAATAGAGCGTCTTTATCAGTTGTTTTTTTTTCCCTATTATTTCTTGTTCACCCATTTCAAATCAAACGCAACACGTGAGCACCACGAGCAGGAGACAAGATCCGAAGCCTGTCTTGTTCTTGCAGCTTATATTTTACATATACTTCCCGTGTGTTCTCAGTAGATTCGATATCATATGCCTCAATTTAAATTATTGAGTTTGATTCCACACTCTAATTGGTCCTATTACCTTGTCTTCATGCTCTGACCTCCCGTGTTGGTTCGTAATCTGTGATTCGCTGTCTAACCATTTCAGTTGGGCAGACGGCACGCAGGGCGCAGTGTGTAGTGTCGATGCTTCAACCGTCCAGGGTCAGGATGAGCTCAGGTCGCTCCTGCAGAGGTCCACGTGTCCTTCTCACGCCTGCATGTTTTTGTTTTTTTTTCCCACCTTCCAAAAACATGCCAGTAGCTGAGGTATAATTGTGTTGAATCCATGATGTGTTCGCACCCTGCACCCAGTGTTCCCTCGGATTGATTCGAAACCTGTCTTGACCCTAAGTGTCCTAAAGATGCTTTGGCTCTGATTCATATAAAATGAGACTATTTATTTATTCAAGTTTCACCTTTTTTTTATACATCTTCTTTCAAGTTTCACAAAATTCCAAATTTTGTGAAAAACCTGGTGCGGTCACCAGAACCTGTGAATCTCACTCACTCATCTTATATACAAGGTCGCGGGGGGACTGGAGCCTATCCCAGGAGACTTAGGGCATGAGGTGGGATACACACTACGGACAATTTGGGAACGGCAATTATTATACACCAATCAACATGTAAACTCCATGCGCACAGACCTCCAGGTGGGAAAGCCACCGTGACGCTCATCTGGATCTTCTACAGTATTTGTCCATATTTTTGAATATTGTTAATGTTAGAAATATATGGATTTTACATTTTTATTTTAAGGGACAGTCATTACTGGCAAACCTTATGTGCAATACTGTTAATTCAGATCAATTCAATTTTACAGATGTAGATCCATATCTTGGGGCGTTTTTATCTTCGGCATGATTGATTTGTTTCATGCCCAGGATCGATTGCTTCCTCCTCCTCCTCTTCCAGTACTTCCCCACTGGCCAGCGCTCACATGATTTTTATTCTCTGTACTTAGGCACACGTGTGTATTTGGCAGTAGGCAGTAGGCACCTTGTTGGTTTGTGAGCCCAAAGAGAAGAAGAGAGCAAAGAGGTCAATCTTGACGGAATGCCTAATATTATTGACATTTTGGAAAAAATGTCAAGAGCAGCGCTCTCGGATGAGATTTTGGCGGCACTGATGATGTAGCATCTAAACAGCGGTACACTTCCATGTTCAGGTACGATTGGCTTACTTATCTGATTTGTTTCCTGCCTGAGTACGCCGAACCACACTCGAGACTACCTGTTCCTGCAGGGTTCTCAAGCCTGGAACGATTGTCTTCTCACTGATCAAAAGGAACCAGAATTTGGGGTCAAGTCTAGACGGAAACGATCCTGGGGCCCTGATGTGAAACCTGTGAAACCCTTTATAGTTATGAAATAACTGCAGGTTTCAGGTACATCATGGATAAACCGTACTAATCCTGTACTAAGTACAGTACTCAGAGACCTGACATAAGCACAGGACCATGTTCATGATCATAAGATTCTTTAAACTGTTAAAAGGGAAGCGAAAATCCAATGTATTTCCAAGACAGTGCATTTACACAAACGATTTGCCAAGCCTGATATATAATTCTTGTTATTGATCTGCTACGTACAAGAAATCAGTTATATTTAGGCAGTAGTTGGGTAAAGTAACCTATTTATGATTTTAAGAAATGATGGCGGGGGGTTGACATTAAACTCGTGCGCGAAACTGGGTTATAAAAAATGGAACAGAATTTTTAAGGATTCTCCTGAAGTCAAAAAGTACGTGTTGGTTTTGGACCAAAGTGGGATCAAAAGCACCAGAGCAGATTTCAGTTGTCACACTCCCTGTTGTGCGGTTTATTTATAGCCGTGAATAGAAGAGTTATATCACAGTATTGCACTCGCATCTGTACAACAACAGATTTCTAGCAGGATGTTTGATGCGTTCGCCTTTCCCATAATGTCCAGTGAGCATACAGTAGGTCCGTTTCAACTTTAAGAGACTAGGCCACCAGCAGCAAGCTTATCAAATTCAACGAATGAGTGGACATGTGCAACGTACGGTATAAATATAGGGCTGTATCTTATAGCATCATTGTGTAGTGTGCCGTGTCATTATATACTGTAGAAGCGTAGTCAAGCACGAGTTTATATTGCAGATACTGTCAATAACTTGTAGAGGAGACACATCAGGAGGAGACATGATGTCAGGGATAACCCCTAGAGGGCGCCAAAGCGCCCGKGGTTGGTTGTAGTTTCTTTATTTTAGACTTCATTTCCCGGTTGGCAACTCGGTCAGGTCACGTGGGCGCGCACCTGATCCGAGTTGATAATTAGTTCCATTATATAAGTTGTGTTTGAGTTATAGTTTTTGTCTTGTATTTGTTACAATTAGTTTGGAAGAGAATGTCTTGTGTAGTTATTCGTGTTTTAGTTTCGTTTTATTATTAAAGTATATTTGTTTCTTTATTTCCCTGTTTTATGTTTGGTGTTTATTTAAAAATAAAATAATCGTTTCCCTGAACCATCTGGATCCTCCTGCAATTTATGCCTCGAAAAACCCCGGAGCGTGACAGAATACAAGACCTAAAAAGAGGCATAGCGGAGGAGCCCTTCCCCCGGGAGATTATCTTGGGGAGGGCAACGATTCAGGCGTTGTGGGGAGCCGGCGCGAAAGGCGGGCGGATTCCCAAGCGACGCATGGGCAAAGGAACGGAGAGTGAGGAGAAAGTGCAGCTGGGAGCAGCCTCCCGGAGGGAGAATTGGAGCAGCATTCGGCGGTGCGCTAAGAGGACTGATGAGCGCATTC
>QMIH01002776.1:10167-31517 GCA_003987875.1 Clarias batrachus | reverse complement strand
TTTCCCATAATGTCCAGTGAGCATACAGTAGGTCCGTTTCAACTTTAAGAGACTAGGCCACCAGCAGCAAGCTTATCAAATTCAACGAATGAGTGGACATGTGCAACGTACGGTATAAATATAGGGCTGTATCTTATAGCATCATTGTGTAGTGTGCCGTGTCATTATATACTGTAGAAGCGTAGTCAAGCACGAGTTTATATTGCAGATACTGTCAATAACTTGTAGAGGAGACACATCAGGAGGAGACATGATGTCAGGGATAACCCCTAGAGGGCGCCAAAGCGCCCGTGGTTGGTTGTAGTTTCTTTATTTTAGACTTCATTTCCCGGTTGGCAACTCGGTCAGGTCACGTGGGCGCGCACCTGATCCGAGTTGATAATTAGTTCCATTATATAAGTTGTGTTTGAGTTATAGTTTTTGTCTTGCATTTGTTACAATTAGTTTGGAAGAGAATGTCTTGTGTAGTTATTCGTGTTTTAGTTTCGTTTTATTATTAAAGTATATTTGTTTCTTTATTTCCCTGTTTTATGTTTGGTGTTTATTTAAAAATAAAATAATCGTTTCCCTGAACCATCTGGATCCTCCTGCAATTTATGCCTCGAAAAACCCCGGAGCGTGACACATGAGGCATTTCCACATGTTTTGGCCATTTATGGAGTTCCTGGGAGGCCGGCGTTTCAGACGTGAAGCAGGCAATCTGATCATGAGAAAACTTTCTGCTGTACCTTGATGGTATTCATGCACTAGTGCATTAGTGTAGCAGGGGATTATATAGAGAAATAAAGCTACTGTAATTTTTCATCTCATCACTGTGTTCTGTTGACCCAATGACAGATCTAGGGAGTTTACATTAGGTTAGGTTATTGATAGCTCTCATTTCCAGTAACTTTACTTTGTGCTGGATATCCACACATGATGTTTACTCAGTTTTATTTAGGCAAGAAAGTCTACTCAACAGCTGTTACAGCAACAGTGAAATCAAACAAAAAAGTTTCCTTCGTCATTTCCCTGGTGATGTTAAATGATCGAAGCAGATTTCATGTGCTAATTAATTCTGTTACCTTATTTCCATGTCCTGACATCCTGTGTTTGTTCATAATCAGTGATTTGCAGTTTACAGTAACTGTCATCGTCTGCCAGGAGGCACGGAGGACGCAGCAGGTAGCGTTACTGCCTCACGCGATACAGGGATCCCGGTTCCATCGGGTTCTCAGCTTTCATCCCACCTTGAAGAATAAAACAAAACAAAAACAAACAAGAGGTGGTTAGTGTGACTCAGTGTTGTGTGAATGTGTGCTGTGAGGGACTGGCATTCCATTCATGTTGATTTACAGCATTTGTCAGATCCAAATACATTTTATCTCACCGGAGCAATTGCACTTCTCAAGGGTCCAACAATGGTAATTTCTGTGGTACTGGGGTTTGAACCACTTGATGAGTAAATGCCTTAACCTCTGAGCTGATCCTGACCCCATAGACATGATGGCGTCACAGATTGGCTGAGGATCCGCACCGACCTCCAGGGTTCAGGGTTCGATTCATGCCTCGGGAACCCTATCTCCTAAAGTCCGAAGATTATCTTTTTTTTTATGCATTGCCTGTAATGTGTGAGTGAGTGTATGGTGTGTGCATATGTGTCCTGAGATAGATTGGCACCTTGTCCATGGTGCACCACGCCATCATGTACCTGAAGTTTCTCAGTGTAGGCTCCAGGGGAAAAAGCAGATTCAGCAGTTTATTGTAGCTCTTAGCTTAAAAAACAGCCGGCTTTTCAACATGGCAGCCTGTTTCCATTCTAGCAGCAAGTAGCTCATGAGTTATTATTTGACTTTTTCCTCACCAGCATCTCATGCATTCCCTTGGGTCTGGATAAAATCAAAGGCTCCATTTGTCCATTCGCTATCCCAGTATAGCATGCACCATGTTTGGTTGCAGCAGGGACATTTTTTTTGTTATTATTCTCACCGTACATATTAAGCACCTTTCTCCAAGTGACAGCGTGCACGGTAATTTGAGCCTGAACGTCAATAAGCCTGTGCACAGATTCAGGCTCAGAATTAAACGGCGCGTTGGGAAAGTTCTTTTCTCTTTCAGTTCGGCGTGATGAATTGCAGGGGCTTTAATAAGACCAGGGATATGGGGAGTGAGGGAGAGAAGGGTGTTGGGTTGGGGGGATAAAGCGAAATATAGTGTACCGATGATTATTTCACTTCTATTTTACAACTTCAGGAGTTGTGTGGTAACCTGTCAGTTCTTCTAATTATTCGGCATCACAGTGCCGCACTTGTTATAGAAAGTTAATCAACTCCTTTTTGGCCAATCAGATTCAAGACTTTATTTTTTTTTAAAAATTAAAAAAAACATATTTTGCCACTGATATAAACGACAAGCAAGTACTGTTGATGTTCGAAGCTAGCATAAAATCCCCAAGCAGTTCATTTCTCAAATCATCTTCCTTAACCGCCGTCGTTCCTCATCACGCTCTGGGTGTGCTCTGTCAATTTAAAAGCAGATCCAAATATTGATCTTCAGCCGCCTCAAAGCCATGCAGAGCTCCTCTGCCATGATGAAGTGGAGGAGGTAGTCGGATTAGCCTCCTCCGCCGGCGTCGCCGAGCTCGCAATCTTGCCTCGAGTAGCAGGATGTCAAACAGTAGGGGAGTCGCTAAGATATGAAGGGGTTGCATGAAAACAGCTCTTACCCGAAATGAATTCGGCTGTCTTAAGCTGATTGACTGAAAATCCATCTCTCTTAACGCCACAGCCTGTGGCAGTCGGGGTTTTAAAGAGGGGTGCATCAGCAGGGGGTGAGAGCGAGACAGAGTATTAAAAGCAGTAGGCAAGAAGGGCTTGTCTGAGCTTAGGAGCTTGACTCAGGCTTGAACGGAAACATTTAATGAAACCGGAAATTAAATTTCTGAAGGTGATTTTCAACACGCTTTCACGACTGCATGTTTATAAGCTAGATTGTGTGGCGGCGATTTGTTGTTTTTTTTTCCCCTGGGTGTGGTTAATGGTCAGCGAGTTGCCTCACAAAGAGCATCCATATTTCTATATGTTTGTAATCTGATTTTCATAAGTTCAAATTAGTGAGATAGAAAAGGTGACGATTCTATCATTTTGCTCAGTTGCTCCAGTTAGACTGATGTAATGACTATTTTCATTTCAATCCATTTCCAGTCCAAGTTGTACAGTATAGCCCTGAAAATGAAATTTTCGTTTATAATAGAATATGATGAAATATTTTTACTTAATTTTTTTCATTTCTGACTATTTGTATAAATCAAAATGAAATACACTTTACTTTTCATTAACCTCAGTCCCTTGAACCAAATGTCTTATGACACAAGTTCATGTCATAACTCTCAACCTGAACTACTCAAGCTATTGTCCTTCCACAGGCTTACATAAATCTGCTCAAAGTTTATTTTAAGTGACATTAGGATTTTGACAGACGTCTTCGAAATAGTCCATTCTCTACCATTCCAAGTTAACAATACTTAATAATAATGCATTTCATCTTAAGCTCTCGTTCAAATTTCTGAGGCTGCTTGTCTGCTCATTTTCCCAGTTTATTTATTTGTTTATTTTAGAATTCTTAGAACGGTAATTCGTCACATTTAAGTGTACACATACGCGACCGGTTGGCACAAAGCTCGGCGCTCGTAGCCGTCAATGTACTGCAGCATTTACTTTCTCTTCCTGTGGCTGGTCATTTTGTGTCATCATCATCGTGTATACATTCAAATGGTTTTGACCTGCTTTCTATGTCTAATTATTCCATCTACAGTATGTCTGCACTTTTGTTTTAGTTCATTTCATTGAAAAGCTTTTTTTTCTTGCTCTTGCCTTGGTTCCTGGGTTTAATCTGTTGTCCGTTTCTCTACTTTATGACTATGGATTTTTTTTTTTTTTTTTCATGATTTTCAGCCTCTGCTGTGGACTATAGAGATTAGCAATTTGTTTCTCCACATTGACTTTAAAATAGATTTTTAAAAATAGTTTTATTTATTTATTATTATTATTTTCTATTTAAAACAAATAATGTTTGCATTTGAGCGGCACGGTGGTGTAGTGGTTAGCACTGTCGCCTTGCACCGTCCAGGTTCGATCCCCGGCCAGGCTCGATTCCCGTCTCTGTGTGCATGGAGTTTGCATGTTCTCCCCGTGCTTGGTGGGTTTCCTCCGGGTACTCCGGTTTCCTCCCACAGTCCAAAGACATGTAGGTTAAGCTAATTGGCGTTCACAAATTGCCCGTAGTGTGTGAATGAGTGAGTGTATGTGTGTGTCTGTGCCCTGCAATGGATTGGCACCCTGTCCAGGGTGTACCCTGCCATGTGCCCTAAGTCTCCTGGGATAGGCTCCAGGCTCCCTGTGACCCTGAATACAGGATTAAGCGGTATAGATGATGAGATGAGTGTTTGCATTTGATGTGGTGAAATGTTGCAGTTCCTCAAAAATACCCCAGGTGGTGCACTCTAAACTATTAGCAAATTGTTTGCTAAGTTTGTTGCTGGTAACAAATAAAAATAAATAAATAATAATAGAAACAGGATATTTATAAAATCATGATATTTAGAATTGCAAACCAGTTCGAAGACTCTGCATCACTTGTGCCCTGCCGAGTCTAAGCCACGTTACGACCTCAAGCGCACTGCGTCCTCACCTCTTGCTCTGGATCAGTGATAGACAAGTGTGTTTTCTGTTTTCTGTCGTGATGTCCGGCGATGGTTTATTAAATTCACCCCTGAATGATTTCTGCTCTGCATCCTGCCGCACTGCGGCTTTGCTAAATGACATTTGGGCCGATCGCATTTCTTCCGGTCGTGTCTTGTTGAGAATTCGTTCTTCTGCCTCCGACGGCATCCGGAGGAGCGGAAGCCGATTCGGAGAAATGTCACTGCGTTCGTTACTAAACATGGGGAAAACAATGATCCCGGATACACCAAGTCAGCGCCTTCTTAATCTGTTAATTCCTTGCTTTTATTAAAATCGAGTTCAGCTAAGAAATTGACTTTTTTATATATATATAAGACTTTCCACCTTCCATTTCATTTACTAGAAATAAGAAGGCTGTTTACTAAGAACTCACTACAGTAGAAACACTGGATTAAATAAGCTTAATCCTTCTTAAAGCAATTCTTTTTTTATGGTTTTAATCAAGATATCATCTTTCTGTATTTATTTAGTAGCATATCCAGTGTAGCTCATTACACAGACTGAATCATTGTCTTTCTTTTTTCCTCTGACACTCCTATCGATCGAGAGCAATGATTTCTTTTTTGTTATAGTGAATGAATCAAACGAGAAATACTACACGTCAGGGGTTTTTCTTTTCCTTGTTTTGGACATGGACAACTTTTATATTTCTTTTTTTTCCCCAAAAAAAAGCTGTACATTTTTATACAGGACACACAGAATCTCACCGGCTACTTATAGATCTATGTTTTGTGTCGTCGGGATCGTTGCTATCAGACAGGCATCAGACTCCTAGTGCATCGTAAAACAACACCGGCGCTGGTGAATGAGTCGGCGTAAGCTGTTCAGCCCCATTGACCGAGCTGAACTACAGCTTAATGTGCTGTTCAATAGAAAATGCATTCATCCAGATAGCTGGAGTGGGTTACAACTAGGCCTATAAACACTAAACGCTACCAGCATCCAATCCCACCATGGCGAAGCTCTGTACGTGATTTGTTTTGGCAATTACACAGTGTTTTAGTTCGGTAGATGAAGCAGACACGGCAGAATTACATACCCCATAATACTGTAAAAAATTGCACTGTGAAAAAAAAAAAAACACCAGAGAGAGAGAGAGAGAGAGAGAGAGAGAGAGAGAGAGAGAGGTGTTTGTGGACAAATCATCTATTTGTATTAACTTAATAACCGCCAAGTGAGAGAATATTTGCTCTCTCGTTGCGCCGAATAGACTTCTGGGTTAATTAGTGCAACTTATTAAGTTAGTATTGTATTATACGCTGCACTTAAAAACCCGTCTCAAAAAATTTCATTAAAGGTAGACGAGGTAGATATGGAAGCTACGATACAGCATAGGCATGGAGTGTTTAGTTTCAGGAAACAGAGCTTTGAGACCGGAGACGTAAACAGACGACTCTCTTTTATTTCCATTCAGTCTCATCGGTGTGTAATAAAGAAGAACAAGGGAAAAAGCAAGAAGAAAAGGTTTTGTGTTTAAAGCAGCTGGTTACAAAAGGAGTCATAAATTAAAGGAGTCATATAATTAATTGTGGTTTAATGTCTATTTATTTCATATTTTACTTTTTTAAAATGTTTTGATTGTTGCCTGCGTGTTGCTTGGAAGATGCCCACTTAACTCAGTACAACAAGCTAGCCAACTTAGCTTTAGCTTAGCTAAAATGCTAAGGTGGCTAACATTAATTTGCTACTGGGCATCTGATTGCATTTGTCAAATCCTACATTTCTTGTGGTAAGTTAAACTAAAACGATTCCAGTTAGCTGGTTAGCTAAAGCGATGCATAGCAGACCACTAGCGGATTGACACCTGCAGTGCAGCCGTCACTCAGATCAGCCACGCCCTTTTAAATTTAATTTTAACTGATGAGTTCACCCCTGTACGTTTGTCATGAATTGGAAATCTAGTCATGGAGACCAAAACTGCTTCTTTTCTACCAGATATGTAAATATGTTTATTTCTGTTGTAATGTTGTACATTTTAACATGGAGCTCTATGGGAATTGACTCACTTTTTGGAAGTCAGCCCCCAGTGGACATTCAGAGAACTGCAGACTTTGTGACTTCTGCGTTGGACTGATATTTTTAAAAACCGAAGAGAATCGCATCTTATTTTGTGTTTATGGCGACTTTATTTACAGCCCCCTACTGGCCTGGAGTGTGGAGCAGAAAAAAAAAGGTTCTTGGTCTGTATGAGATGTGATGTTTAAACAATGAACAATGCAAGTTACACAGCATTTCAATGATTATTAGTTACTTTCGGTAGTTTTTAAGTACAGTGGAACCTCAGATTGCGAGTAATCCGGTTTGCTTGTGTGAAGGCGAGAGGAGGAGGGGAGGGGCACGGTGTCTAATTACATACACACACACACACACACACACACACACACACACACACACACACACACACAGTGGAATCACTGCTGTAAAGTAAAACAAAACAATTAACCTGAACTTTACCTTTTAAAAGAATTGCGACAGAGCAGTGTGTCTCTTAGAGTGTGTGTGTGTGAAGACGAGAGGAGGGGGGAGGGGCATGGTGTCTAATAACGTGCACACACACACAAACAGTGCAGGCTGAGAGAGAGAGATAGAGAGACAGAGAGAATGGATCTTTAACCTCTCTAACACACACACACAACTACACAGCACATGCGCGCACAAACACTAACGGAAACACTTATCTGTCAGAATTCATTTGTACTTTTTTTAAAGGTAAAGTGCAGGTTAATTTGTTTTATTTTTACTTATAATTTTGTATTACTAATTTTTATATATTTATTTTTGTGGGTTGTGGAATGAATAATCTGAAGAAAAAAATTTGCTTTGATGTACGAGTGTTTTGATATACGAACACATTTCTGGAACGAATTATGCCATAATGCAAGGCTCCACTGTATATCAGCAAGATGTAAGCAATTAATCAGTACAGTTGATACTTGACAGAAATCAGGCAGTTAACATGTTTACCGAATCAACAATCTATCGATGATTCACAGCTCTATCTAAAATGTAGTCTAATAGCTATCTGATATTCCAAAATGCTCTCCACTTCCATTTGACGACGTGGGAAAATAAAGCATGTTTTTATGTATTTTAACTATAGCAGCTAACAATAAAGTATGCAGCAGCTTGCCAATGGAATATCGTTGCAAAAAAGCATGTCTCTCTCTCGCTCTGTCTTTCTCTCTCTCTCTCGCTCTCTCTCTCATCTGTACCACCCCCATTCCCATGTGCCATTGTTTTTCTCCAGGATGAAACATCATTGATTGTTGGCTCTGATGCTGCAGATAAACATGGGGAATGGAAGCAATGGAGAGGTGCAGGAAACGAGCAAAAGAGAGAGAGAATGTGAGAAAGAGAGTAAGATGGGGTGACAAATGAAGGGAAAAGTCCTGCCTGAGGTCTGGCATACCACTTCGGATCAATAAAGGAGGGTTGTGAGAGAGAAATGGAAAAGAGAGAGAGAGAGAGAGAGAGAGGTACTTAATGTTATTATTAGTAGTAGTAGTAGTAGTATGTTTAGTAATATTAGTAATATACGTAAGTGCTTATACAGGGTGATTCACTTGAAAGAGGCCCTGAATATTCTCAAATAGCTCTCGCTATGATGACGCAATCTGAACCAAAAAAAACAAAAAATTCTACATACCTGTACCTTGAAATATGTGTTTGAGATTGCATTACAAATTTGCACATATTTCTTTCTAAATTCACTCCAACGTTGCTTAAACGAATTGGTGCCTCATTAGGTTTGCACTATGAAGACTTGCCGCTCAATACTGTACTGTACACCACCACACTGATAAAGTCGAGTAAAAAGGTATCGCGTTAAACAGCGTTAAAATAAGTCCCACTCAGGGGCGTGTTCGAAGCTCCACATACTGAGGAGCATATTTTATCTGGTTTTGTTCAGATTACTTCATCCTGGCAAGAGTTTTTATAGAATATTCAGGGCCTCTTTCGAGTGAATCATTGCCCTTCCTCCAACACACTTCTGTATATTATATTCTGTGTTTTACTCGTTCACTTTGCTGCATTCCAAACACACGTGTCTCCCTCACGAAATCTGGAATTCGTCTTCTACCCCCTCGGCGCATTCATACACCGCGGTCTAAAAAGCCGTAATTGATTAGTTAATATACGAGCGCCGATCTCCAGAGATGTTCCGCAGTGCAGTGATTTGTAACTTTTCCCCCCGTTAACTGCTCAACCGGAATATAATAAAGAGCCGCAACTGTTCCGTCTCCCCAAAGACACCGGCTCGAGCATAAACGCGATCCGCTTGTTAATGACTCGGCGGGAAATTAGCGCGCTCCTAGAATGGATGTTTTCAGCTGTAGAACTTCATATATTTCCGATTACGGCACGGCCGCGTGTAGGCGTGCTCATATAAGGGGGAAATTAATGAGACGGAGGTGTTATAAAGAGCTAATAACGGTGTAATTATAGTAAAGTAGAGCCATTACTGCAATCAGGACAAAAAAAATAAATAAAATAACAGCATCGTAGCCGTTTCTCTTATACCTCAGGTTTTATGTCACGGCATTAAACTGCTACTTTCTTATTTTTTTCTCTCTCCCTTTCTCTTTATGTTGTCTCATTCAGTGGAGTGTTTTTCGTCCACATGGGGTTTAGATTAGAGAACAATAGCCTTCTGATTTAGTGTAGGTGGAACTTTTTTTTTTGGGGGGGGGTTTTGCTGAACGAGACTTTACTTTTCTGAAGTGTAGCGTTTTCAAAGCTAAGATTTCCTCAAATTAAATTTGTATTATTGTACGTTTGGATTAGCTTTGTTCATGCTTTATTAAGGCCCACCAGCGTCCCCTGATTGCATGAGATGATATATTTAAATTGATCCGAGCGTTGAATTAAGATGATTAAGTGCACGTTTTTCACTTCTATCCACTCTACACACACGCAGAGCAGGCGGAAAGACCGGAGGAGGCTAATTAAAGCGGCGGAACGATGACCTTTGCGATTATTTCGGATTTAGCGTTTATACTGGATTCGCTCAGACAGGTGTCTCAAATCTGAAATTTAGCACAAGAGCAGATTTCTGCATCCTCAGGAAAAACAGGCTGATTTTTTTGTTAGTTTTTAACGGACCACTTGGAAAAAAGTAACAGACGCCACTGTGAAAAACCTGAGAGATCTGCACACAAACAATCAGGCAAAATGGAAGTGCACGAGCACTTGACGGAATTGACGGAATGTTGAAACCCTGTGCAGAGGCTGACTCGCTTCACCATGCTTCCTATAGAGTCCCTGATTGGCTGGGGAACATGACATCGTTCCCAGACAGATACGGAGGCCCTGCCGAGGGCGGGGTTGCTGTCAGGGCAGGCAGAGTCTCCGGATTCCCTCCACTTGACAGGAGCTTTAGAAAATAAATCAGATTTGTCCCGCTGTGTGGACAAAACATTGGAATTAATCAAATTAATGCATTTTTTGCATAATCATGTCAAGCTGTCTAAAGCTATCTGCAGAGAGGAAACCCCAGGGAGGAGGGATGTGTGTGTGTGTGTGTGTGTGTGTGTGTGTGTGTGTGTGTGTGTGTGTGCGTGTGCGTGTGTTTGAGCAGAGACAAATGCCATTAAGCATTACTCACATTGGTCCATTAGTGCCCCATCCACAAAGAAGCAGGTTTTCTCTGTGCCATTAGCATCTGACTGACAGATAAAGCATGAACACGACTGAGCACGTTTAA
The DNA here is from genome assembly GCA_003987875.1 of Clarias batrachus. Taxonomy (NCBI): domain Eukaryota; kingdom Metazoa; phylum Chordata; class Actinopteri; order Siluriformes; family Clariidae; genus Clarias; species Clarias batrachus. The sequence goes on along the minus strand of QMIH01002776.1, from coordinate 21,092 downwards.
GACACTGGCAGCATTAGTCAAGCCTTTTAGACCATTTTGTTAATGTGTGTGTATATGAAAGAGAAAAGAATATTTCCTTATGCAAAAAAAAAAAAAAACCCTCCACTAGTGCAGGTGGCGCTGTTGTAGAATTTAGTAAAAATCCTCACAATTCTAGGAAGATGGCAGAATTTGGTTCGGTCTTGCCCGGATTGTCCACAGGGTTTGCCCAGCCGCCGAACATCATCTCTGGAAGATGAATGGTGTTACACGAGCGCCATTTCCAATATCACCCTAAAGGAGGCGTGGCCTAAACCATACGCTAGCACTGACAGTTCCTCGACCTCAGCTACATCACCCCGAGTTCATACAATATGAAGATTTTGGATGTTTTCCCTCAGTAATCTGCTTACCAACAAGGTCCAACCCCGCCGGTCTCGCTCCACACCGCTCTACACTGGTAGTGCGAGGGAGACGATCCTTCGCACACCTTCGCGCTCCTGCTCAGTCAGCATAGCAGTGGCGGCTTGGGAGGGCGGGGGAATCCCCTCCCGTGACCAATTAGCCGACGAATCGCTGGTCAAATTTGATTTACAATCACGGCACGTGGGAAGACGTGTCTTTTATGTCTTTTATGTCCCTCCTCATGTCTGCATTCCTTCCTCCCCTCTCTTTCCCCGAGGTCTGTTCTCACCTGTCAGCTTTAATCTTGTGCACACTGCGGCGTTATAATTGTTCACGCTGAACCAGTTTCCCTCTCGAAACATTCCATTGTCGCTCGTATTATCCGCCTTTTTTCCCCCTCATCCCTCTTTCATTTAACAGGTCAGAGCAGAGCACTTATAAGCATCCCGTACAGAACAGAATGCAAATTTTCCTGATTGGATAAAAGTGTTGCACACACATTCGCATACACATCGGTCTGCCTTGCGTAAATGGAAAAGACCAAGTCCTAAATATTGTGTGTGAGTGTGTGTGCAGGCTTGTATTTTGTTGCGAATGCACCCGGGCATTTGCTTAATTGTTCTGCTTACCAACTGAAAGGCCACTAATTGTGTGGAGCTTTTCATCCTGCTTTCACTTGCTCAATGCAGCGCCTGTCGGCTTTTTTTTTTAATAGAGTAACTCTCTGGATGATCGATGAAGAGAATGTTTACAAAGAACCGCACAATGCCTTTCTGCTTCTGAATACGTTTGGACGGAGTACCAGTTAGGTGCCGAAGCTTGGCGCTTAAGGTGAAGCTCGGGGTCAGGGCTTGGTGAGGGTGGGAAAAAAAAGAGAAGAAACAACGAGAGCTTGAAAAGAGAGACAAGCCTGATGAACCTTCATAAGTTTGTTTGCTGGCTTGTATGTCAGAAATCGAAACACTTGTGCGCACGCTGTTATAGGAAAACAATCAGCGCTGAAGCTCGACAGGGACACATGTCACCTTTTTATCCTTTTTATACAGAAACGGATAACACCTGTAGCTCAAAGTGTTGCCAAGTACTGAAGCTGGAGACCCCGTCCACAAACGTGTCCCCATTCTGACAAAAGAGGTACACAAAATGTATTTGACCAAATCTGTAATGACATTGTATCCAAGCACTTCGATATGGAGTCTGTCCCCCTTTTGCCGCTATAACAGCTTCCACGCTCCTTATTTCTGTGGGAATTCGTGCTTATTCATTCTGTAGAGCACTTCTGAGGGTTCATCAGGCCCATGATGTTGGAACTGATGTTGGAAGAGAAGGCCTGGCTCGCAATTTCCGTTCCAGTTCATCATCCCAAAGGTGCTTGATGGGGTTGAGATCACAGGGCTCTGTGTTCGGTCCAGTCGAGTTCTTCCACACCGAGGCCATCAAACCATGTCTTTATAGTTTGTGGACCGGGACACAGTCATGTTGGAATAGAAAAGGGTCTTTGCCAAACTGTTGCTACATAGTTTGAAGCATAGCATTGTCCAAGATGTCTTGGTATGCTGAAGCCTTAAGTTTGCCCTTCAATGTGGATAAGGGGACTGATTGAAACACCTGAATTAGTTAACAGTTTTGGTCTACATAGTATAGTTGGTGGCTTGGTGGTTAGCACTGTCAAATTGCTCCTCTTGGGCCTGGTTTCGATTCCCGCGTCGGGTCTGTGTGCATGGAGTTTGCATGTTCTCCCTGTGGTTGGTGGGTTTCCTCCGGGCTCTCCGGTTTCCACGCACAGTCCAAAAACATGCAGATTAGGCTAGATTTGGCGTTCCCAAATTGCCCACAGTGTGTGAATATGCATGTAAATATCCTACAAAATGGGAATAAATGGTCACCATTGGCCTCCATGATCCCTAGATGGACTAAAGAGGTTCCTAGATGGATGGATAGATATAGTGTAGTTAAAGAATGTTGTGGAACAGTACTGTATAGCTGTTTCTAATTTTACTCTTCATAACCTCCCTCTACACACACATACACACACATAAAGAAAGTGTTGCCTGGAGAACAAAGTTACTGTAAGAACAGAGAAACTTTAGAAGCTACAGAACATGAACTATGAAAAGAGCAGGACAGCCGAGTTGAACAGAGAGAAATGACGAGAAGATGCTGGGGATTTATTATTTTTTTTGCTATTTTTAAATTAATGTGCATTAATAATCTCCTCCAGCACAGACCTCTGTCGTTGGTCCAATAAAGGATCATATAACGACCCAGCGTTCCATCGCACTATGACAGCACGTCATTTATATTCCCCTGTCATTCTCTCTCTCTCTCTCTCTCTCTCTCTCTCTCTCTCTCTCTCATACACGCACACACAGACTTTATAAATGTCTCTCATCTTCTCTTACATCCTGTGATCATGTCTGAGTTCCCAGCTTTCTGGCCCGGGGGTTTTATTTAGATGAAATGTCACTTTTAATGGAAAATGTGATAGAGGCACATCAACACAATGTAAAATAATGCCAGGAGGAAGTTCACCGAGTTGATCAGGAACATATGTGTGTGTGTGTGTGTGTGTGTCTTGGTGACATATGTCTAAGTCACATCAATACTTAATACAAGGAAAGTTTCTCATATTTCACAGTTTACTTGCTTCTCGTATAAGGATTTAGATATAGTTCATTCATCTTCGAGGTTGCCAGATTTTGTCATTTGAAGCGTCTGAGAAAAGGCTACATAAAGTTGTCCATTCACCACTTTTTAACACATGCAGTTGTATTTACGACTGAAAAAATATATACAATACGCACCGTATTAGGGAAATTGAGTTTCTCCTTGTTGTCAAATGTAATCTGATGTAATATAAGAGCAAGAAATATGAATAGGATGATAAGCAGTGAAATCAATATTTATTATATTTTTTGCTGCACGAATAAGCATAGCTGTAACTGTCACATTGCCTGCTTGTCCTCGCTGTGTGCTCAACTCCTGAACAGCAAATATATACACATACATACTTACACAACACACACCTTTTAATGAATTAAGTAGGCTCTCATGAAGATCGTCCCAGGAAAGCAAGGCCAAAACTTAGCTCTGCTGCAGAGGAGAAGTTCATTTAGAGTCACCAGCCTCAGAAATCAGCAATTAACAAACAGCCCCTCGGATTAGAGCCGTTATGAAGGATTTACAGAGCGTAAGTACCAGACACATCTCGATATCAAACTGATCAAAGGAGATTAGACGCCTTTTTTACAATGTAGAAAGAAATAAAAACGAGCAGGACCATGGTATTTGAAGGTGTGTCCAAACTTTTTAGTGGCACATACAATATATATTTTAGTGGCGTACAATATATATTTTGACGATTCGATTCCCGTCACTGGGCATGGCGTTTGCATGTTCTCCCCATGCTTGGTTGGTTTCCTCCAGGTACTCCGGTTTGCGTCCAGAGTCCAAAGACCTGTAGATTGGAGTTCCCAAATTGACCATGTACAGTATGGGCTCTGCAGTAGATTGGCACCCCGTCCAAGGTGTACCCCACCTACATGTTCCAGGCTCCCCCACGACCCTGTATACAGGATAAAGCGACATAGACGATAGTATAGAGGATATAACAACAGCAATAAGCATTTAACTCTGTAACTATTTGAAGGATTGCTTGGGTGAGTTCTTACTAAACTCTTCTGAAATCTCTTCTCACTGTGTGCACAAATGGGTTTGGGAACACAAACACTTTTCTTTCAGTTGCTGTATGTGTGTGTATGTGTGTGTGTATGTGTGCGTGTGCGCTGCATGGTAGAGTGTAAGGCAGCTTGCTCTTTTTGGCACTATTTCCTGAGCGAGAGTTAATTTGCCGCCGTGGACAGAGAACAAGTTGAAGGTGACAGCAGCAGCTGATCCAGCGCTTCCCAGGAGTCCACGCAGGCAGAAAACGAGTGCGCCGGAAAGGTTGAGGGGCTTCTGTTTCAGCTTCCATTTTTCTACCTCGCTTAACTCTTATCCTCTCATTATTTAGCTTTTCTTTGCGACCCTGTCTTTCTTCTTTTTTTTTTTTTCTTGGCCTGTTCTGTTTAAGATTCCAGCTCTTACTATTCGGTCTGTGCACGCACAATGCATGGTTAATCAGGTTAGACTTGTTATTCAGTAGAAAATGATTACTGTTATATGTTATATAATGTTATATCAGAATTATATTATATATTAAATTATAATTATATCAATGTTATATCAGAATTGTCATAGCTTTGATTCAGCTGCTGGCACGAGTGCTGCAGATAACCACAACCATGCTGTTTTTAATCAAACAGTACAACTTTTTAAAGAAGTTCTATAAAGTGAAAATTCATATGAGTGAGATTTCAGACTAGGGATATGAAACACTAGGAACCACCCGATACATGAAAACGATATTATCACTATAACTGATTTGATTTATACAGTGGAACCTCGGATTGTGAGTAACGTGGTTTACAAGTGTTCCGAAAACCGAGCAAAGATTTTTAATACATTTTTAATCGGAAATCGAGCAAGTATTAGTTTTTACATGGCGCCTGCGCGCACAAACAGAAACACTTATCTTTTTTTAAATTTATTTATTTCTTTAAGTGCAGGTTAATTTTTTTATTTTTACTTTATATGTTGTATTAATTATTTTTATTTATTTATTGTTTGGGGCTGTAGAATGAATACTTTGTTTTCATTATTTCTTATTGGAAAAGTCTATTTGGTTTAGGAGTGTTTTTGGAATACGAGCCCGCTTCCGGAAAGAATAATGCTCATAATCCAAGGTTCTACTGTATTGCGATTCTGTAAGTATCACGATTTTATAAATATCCTGATTCTAGATTAATTTCTTTAATATTTCGCAAAAAATTTAAACAAACTCAAATAGCAAAAAAATTTGCTTCTACTGTACCTCATGGGATATTGCCATTGTGTAAATACTGTAGAGTGCTCCACCTGTAGGATTATAGAGGAACAGCAACTCAAATGCATACAACTTTTACAATTATTTAATGTATTGGACTAGAGTGCAGCAGTATATCAAATTCAAACCAAATTCAAATTTTATTTGTCACATACACAGTATGATATGAAGTGAAATGCTTACATAGTGCTTATATGCTTAATATAAGTGAAAGGCTTCTATGAATTTCCACACAAAAGAAGTGTCATAAATAACTGAAGCGTTTTTTCCTCCATCGCTTGTTTAGACATAATATGAGGAAACGTTTGACTTATATTTGCTCCAACTAAACAGTTTCTGAAGAGAAGCCACAATAACTGTGTAGCGTCAATTGGTCAGGGCTAGCGTTAGCAACGTCATGTGGGAATAAATGAAGTCAGCTGATGACCTGAATGACGCAGACATATTTCAGACATTCCTTGATGGCACAGACATATTTCAGTATTCAAATTGTGAAAGAGTGGTCTTGGGTCTCGCATGAGAAAACATTTACACGCATGAATTGGCCACCGGATTACTTTTGTAGCCACAAAAACGGAAATTGAAAATCAATCAAGTCTGTTTTGAACATGAATTACCTCAGGCTGACACACTACATGGTTTTAGACAGGATCTCTGTGGGGTACAGATTCAAATCAGCAAGTGTGTGAGGAGAACAGACTGAGAACAGACACGAGTTGCAGTATCTCAGTAAAGAGGGAATCACTAGAGATCCCCGATACGATATTATCATGATACCTGTTTGTATTGCGATTTTTTAAGTATCACAATTTTATAAAAAAAAAAATTTTCCCACTGTGTTGCAATTCTAATGAATTAATTTCCTGAGGTTTGAAAAGTTTAGAGTGTACCACCTGTAGGGTTATAGAGGACCGGCAAAAATGCAAAAATATATTGCAGCACAAAAGAATTGACTGAATCGATTTTTCCTCCCATCTCTATATTTCCAACATTTCATTTTTCACAAACGACTCTGGATGTTGTTGCATAGTGTACACTGACCCATCGAGGGAGTGGTGATGAATCGTTCATGAACGATTCTTTCTTTTTAAACGAATCTTTAACGTGACTCAGAAGAAGAGTGATTCGTTCATTTTCTTCTGGGCGCGCATGCGCCAATCATCCTCTTCACACCTCTTCTTTTGTCACGTGACTCCCATAAACGCAACACAGATTCAAAACAAATGACTCAGACTAGAAGATATGAGAGGTGAGCTGCTCATTCTATTTATACTTATATGTCCTTAGCTGAATTGTAATATTTTAATTACTGGAACTAGAGACAAAATTTGTATTTGTAGACACATTGGGGGTCTGTTTATTGAAAATGTGACATTTTATTTTATTTTTGATCAAAAGAACGAAATGAACTAAATGACTCAAAAAAAAGATTCGCTCATTTTGAACCGAGTCACTAAAATGATTAGAACTTCCCATCACTACTAGGGAGTGTGAAAAAGAAACACCATGTGTGTATCAGCTCGCATAAAAAAAAGAAACGTTCACCATGGAAGTGAATTAAAGCCAAGTTGTGCATTTGCACATTTTAAACCTGGTTGTTTTTCCTGGTCTTGAAAGTGTAGTCTTGCTTCCGTGAGAGTCCCTGGAGTGTGTGTTCAGCTGGCTCCAGTGGAAGTGACGTGCCATTTAGTTTATGATTTCTCATCTGGTGCAAACCGTTCATTGTATGATCCACCTTTTTTTTTTTTCATCATAAAAAAATGGTAAAAATTGCAGAACTGATTGGTTCACGTGTTCCTCCAGTCTTCTTAGAATCTTTTAGGATCGTGAAAGTGTGTCACCAGCCTTAAAGGTCTAGTGGGTTATGTAAGCTGAACAGTGTTTTAGCGCATTACTCAGCAAGACTAATTGCCACTGGATTGCTAATTGGCAAATAATTGGAAGCGAGGACGATGTCCATTCATCTGAAGCAGACCGGTTTTCCTCTTAAATTGCCACAGTGCAGATGCAGATTAGCAGAGGAGCTTGCCTTGTTGTCCCTAAGATAGTGTTTTCACCTGAGTAGCTTTTCCCTCGGAGAGAGAGAGAGAGAGAGAGAGAGCATGATGTCACAGTCGGCTCCGTAATAATTAATTCACCCTTATTGATCGAGTGGTTCCCTTCAGTTTGATCTAAGTATACCATCTACATACACGATCACACATGGACCACTCTGGGAGTTGCCAATAAAATCTAAAATGTTTCTTTGCAATTATTCCTCCCCCCTCTTGTTTTCTCCTCATTTTGTCCCACACTAATCACTGAGCAGCTTAGCACCCCACTATCTGTTCATCTTAAGGCAGGTGAATGCGCTTGTCTGTTCGATATACATGAGCTTACAAATGCTTTCTATTGACTAGTGTCACTTAGATTGACCTGAAGAAAGGAAAGCTTGCTCGGTTTGTGTTTTCTTGCAATCGCAACCTTGAGTAAATAGCTGTGGCATGTCAAGGTGGTTGTGATACAGTGTGAAGAATAAGAGACTCTTTTGTGTCTCGTTTCATATATCACTACACTTACGTATGTATAATCTTACAGGTGGTTTGCTTGAAACTGATCAAAAATTAGCAGGCAGTAGCATAGCAATTTTTTTTTTCATAGTTCGTTTTGAATTGGTTATTACTGTCGCCTTGCACCTCCAGGGTCCAAGTTTGATTCCCGCCTTGGGGTCTCCCTGTGCTTGGTGGGTTTCCTCCCACAGTCCAAAGACATGGAAACGCCAGATTATGCTATCTGCCGTTTCCAAATTGCCCCATAGGGTGTCAGTGAGAACGTGTATGTACAGTATGTGAGTGTGTGTGTACCCTGCAATGGATTGCCACCTTCTCCAGGATGTACCTTTGTAAACCTCAAAAAATTTGAGTACTGATGTTTCCAATTTTACGTTAACAGAACTATCAGTTTTTGAGTTTGTTGTACTCATTCATATTAATCGTGCTTTACTTGCATTATTGAGTAGCCTAACTCAAACTATTTAATAGCAATTATAATTCTTTATTAGTTGTTGCAAATCGAATAAATCGTTGTTGGTCTTTCGGCTGGTCCCCTCAATGCCACCAGATGCCCTTGCTGACGCAACCCTCCGATTTCATCTGGGCTCGGGACAGGCACTTCATCCAGTTATTGGGAATCGAACCCAGGCCTTTCGCATGGCAGGTGAAATACCTACCACTGATCCACCAGTGCCCTACAGCCCTGATGACATCAGGCAAAAAATCACTAGTCTGAAAGATTTTAAGTTGGTGAAACTTTAAGGTGACAGTAACTGTTACTTAAGCACTTACAGTTACTGTGGCGTAAAATATCGCATTTGTTCAGCTAACTTGAAAAGTGTCATTTCACCAAACTCATAAATACCAAAAGGTTCTACAGTACATACTCATCAAGATCTATTAATTTGAACTAATTGTAATTATTTTAAGTTAAAAGTACTCAATGTGTTTAATTACTTTGAGCATTAGGGTTGCGACATACCCGATAAAAGTGAAACGTAATGCAAATGTAAAGAATTCCAACATGTTCGTGTTTAACGCTCAGAATAAGGAACCCCCTGCTGATTGGTTTCCACTAAATGACTTTCCTGTCAAGCATGTATTCTACTCCATGCTGATGACCCTACTCTGAACCCTGACTCAAGCTTTGGAACCTTCCCTACTACTGAGGTGCTGTCCAAACATAGAGATGTTTAAGTACCGTGTCAACCCGAGACCCCTAAGCTCTGAGCTAAAACGGATTCTTGGATTTCAAGTACAGAAATTAGCTCGCGTTCCAGACGTGGTGGTGTCAGATCATCTCTAAATAAAATTTCACAAGACTCTTATGTGGCGATACAAAACTTGGATAAAAGGATAACCGGTTCTGACACAAACTTCTGGCAGCCAGGTATTCTGAACAGCCTCACACTGGCAGGTCGAAGCAGAAACCAGAAGCACATTGTAGCAAATTATTTAGTGTGAAAATGAGAAATTAGGATATTGAAAGCATTTCCATTTCACATCTCTCTCTCCCATCGAGTTGTCTGTATTATTTCGTTCCAGACGCTTGTTTTCAGTCACAGACAGCTTCCTTTTCATCTTTTTTTTTTTCTTTTTCTTTTTTTTTTTCTTCTCTCGCACGCAGGCAGATTCACCCTCCGTCATGCACTCTTACGCTTTATAAACGCTTCAGCAGTTCGGTGGATGAAAAGAGAAATTACTTGGCTTTGGAGAGAAATTGTCCCTGCTGGCATGGTTTATTTTACAGCTCTGCTCTTTCTGATTCAGTTTCTTCTCACTTAACCTTCCTCTACCCGAATTTGCCATGCGCCGAGAACTTGTTAAATAGAAAAGGTAATGAATTTAAATATTTCGGCGCTGCTTTCCTATTCAATTTGAATAAACCCGAATGAAAGCAAGGTGTTTGTGAAGCCGCGCCGCCTTCGCCAGCATACGGACTTAAATGTTTAATAGCGTGTAATAAATCATTTCACTCTCTTTAACCGGACCTCGGAAATTGAGCATGATGAAGTAAAATGGAAGAAAATAAAAAGGGAAGAAATAACGGTAAGAGAAATTACAATAACTGAACACTCTCTCTACAGTAGCTGTGACTCGCAACATGAAACCATGGTGATGTCTGGGAAGCTCTGAGCTCAGCCGCTTTTATAAATTTGCAATCTGCATGTGAAGGAATTCAGGTTTTAACAGAGCAGAGTGGGAAATATTTGTATGTGTACTAGAACACACCCATCACCTGGACGCAAAGCCGATTGCTGAATGAAACATTACTAAAGTGATAAAGTGAGTAATTATGAAAGATTTGAACAAGCAATGCCATGTGACTGGGTTTAGAAAGGATTCCACATGAAGCAACTTTTGATTCATCAAGTCTTGCTGATTGTTGTGACTTAAAACAAAGGGAAAAATATATTTGATTTTATATGCATTTTCTTTTTTTTTTCTTTTTTTTTTATGTTTCTAATTTTCCTCCCCTAATTTTAGTCATGATCAATTCCCACCATCACTAACCCAAGCAAATCCCAGAATCACCAACTCACTCTTTTCAATTGTAATAGTATTACTTCTTTAGCTATTTTACTACAGCATTGTTGAATGCTTGATTCTGATTACTCAGTAGGTGGACAAAAGGACAAAGTATTGGAGCATCCGAGTGGCGCAGTGGTTAAAGCGCTCGCCCTATCATCCGGAGATCGCTAGTTCGAATCTCGGGTGTTGCTGTAACCTCTCGCAGCCGGAGGTCTAGAGAGAGCTGATTGGCCGAGCTCTCTCAGAGGGGAGGGATGAGAGGTACTTAGTGCTCCCACATTAATCTACAGCCAATCAGGGGCGTCTGTGAGCTCGCGCAACGGAAGGAGCGGACACCGAGTGTGTTACGCCGCCCCCAACGGTGCGCGAGCGAGCAGTTCGAAAAGTTCGGCTGGTGTCACATGTTTTGGAGGAAACACGTGATAGTCTTCGGCCCTCCCAGCTGAGTGGTAGTAGTAGCCTTAATGTGGGAGCCCCCTAGTGACAGGGAGGAATTGGACACGACTAAATTAGGGGAGAAAATCGGGGGAAAACAAAAATTAATTCCCATAAAG
>QMIH01002775.1:16821-48926 GCA_003987875.1 Clarias batrachus | reverse complement strand
TRTATATATATATATRTRTGTGTGTGTGTGTGTGTGTACGGTACCAATATTAAATAAAGTGTTACCTCACACCTATGCGGGTTACTTTCACCCATAAATCCCAGGCTACGTTATTAGCATCACGCCCCACTGGATTGTTGTTATAGCGCGTTTCCATTTTGATCTCCKACCAGGAAAAGCTTTCAGGCCGGTGTTGAGTGTCCCCTACATTATGAAGCCGCGTGCGCCTTTTGAAGTGCCCGATTAAAAAAGGTCAAGGTCCTTCACGAGTCACGCATGACTGGGCTATCTTGCGATGATGCAATGCTGGGAATATGTTCCGTCTGTGTAATGGGTGGTCGGGGTCCTGTTCGTAAAAGTGTTAAGTGATTCAGGATTAGCATCGAGTTTCACACGGTGGCGGCGATAGTTTCGTGGTTGGAGAAGAAAAGAAAAAAAAACAAAGTGAAAAGTCYTTTCATATCTATTTGAATTATTCTTCGTTAGTTCACGTAAAGGCTAGCACATGAGAATAACCTTAATAAAAAAATTGCTGATGTGGTTTTATAGTTATTTTTAGTTTGTGCACCCTCAGGATACTCCTATTATTATTTATTTATTATTATTATTATTATTATTACTGCACATTTATAACACAAAATCTTTGGATAAATACACGATCATACCAGTGGACCAATCGTGGCCCAATCCCTCCCCTCTGTGGTTCTATTACTTTTCTAAGGACTTGACCAACGGTTTTCCCAAAAAATTCCCTTTTTCAGATTCAGGACTAGGTGWCCGTATCTGCACCCACATCAAAAGCATCAGCCGGGTCTCCTGGGAAAATCTTGCACAAAAACGCCCCATTTTTGCATTATGAAGGTTTATGATTAATGAGCCTAATCGTTTTGGGTCCGCTCGGAAAAACGAGACACAGCATGTCAAAGAGTGTGAAAATCTATACTACGTTAGAAAAAATCATGTCAATCCAAAATAATTAACCCCTTCAAATACACCCCAAACTCGCTTAAACTCGCTCCATAGACAATGACTGGCATTTTACAACGGAGAGGCAGTGAATCAGCAGAATCCTACCGCCGTATCTCTCTCCCTGAACCTCAGACACCTACACTGCTTACATTAACTGGAGAGCTGAGGCTCCTGCCTTCTCCACTTTTTAAAAGGAGAAAACGGGTCAAACCATTGTGGAATTATGAGCATTTGATTGCGACCTGACAAAATACGAATTTTATCATAGAAATCAATTAAGATACATATTTACAAAAAGGGACTTTTAAAAACTTTTTAAAATTATGATTTTTCCCACAATTCTGTGARTGCACACACCACACTTGACATCCCGCAAATTTAATCCATCCTCCATCAAAGAATCCAGGACTTAAACCTGTAAGGCATACACTTCCTGAGATATAAACATCAGAACCCGGGAACTGCGCTTACTATTCAAGTTAATGCACGAGATCAGGTTACGTTGTCTCTGTCTGTGAGTTTGCCAGATTTTACCATCAGAACCTGACAAACCTTTTATACCAGGTTTGGTCTAATCTAAGATTAGTCACTTTTCTAGAATATTCAAGGTTGATGTCCGATTTTCTCGGTCTATGGGCCAACCTTCAGTGTCAGATTCATCACATGAAATGTATAGAACTTTCCTCAAAATTTTAAAAMTCTGTTTTGGTTGATGTTTTTTCTGCTTTCACAAAACTGCCTCCAGATTTTGTCTGCATTATTAAAAACCAAACTAGGTTCTTAGCAGATTTGTCCTGGCAGTCCACAGTCTAACGTCCAGCCATATCGGCTGTCTGTGTGGCCTCAAAACGGTATAACAATTAACCAAATAAGGCTTAACGGTAGCTTAGGCATGTCATCATTAAAGTGCTTCAGGGCTATTTTCTGCAACGCCAGCACACACACATGCAGGGAACGTGTCGACACGGCCACTCCAGGCCCGTCTCAACACCCAATCCATTGTGAGGGTGAATATGAGCTAAGTGTTTCTGGCTGTACAAGTGACAGGTTATAAAAAGGATCGGCAATGTGTCAACATATAAATACACACACACCCACACACACACACAACCCCAATAATAAATCTGTGGAACATACGGTGTTACTCAGAGTCATGGCAGTCCAGGACAGCCCTTTCTAGAAACCAGCGCAAGTGTTTAAAATCATGAGTCGCTCAACAACATAGACCTGACGCTATCTAATTTTTAAGGCCAGTATTTCAGCTAGCTAGCCGGTTAAAGCTAATGTAGAGACATTATGAGCATGAAATTAGGACACATTTTAAAGAAATAAAAAAATTACCATCAGACGTTTTGACAAATTTCCAAAGCCCCAATACGACTTAGCGCATAACAACAGTTTCAAGTTTTTTTTTTTAACTTACGGTATAATTGTAGTATTAACAATTTGCTATGCTTTACATTGTTTGTTTATAATAATGTACTGTAGCTAGATAAAATGGACTTACATCATCTATTATTATTATTATGCTTTCTTAACAAACCATGATTTTTTTTCCATTGTTGATGGATGAAAAAAAGTCTTACAAAAACAAAATCTTTTTTTATTATACTGTACAATTATACAAATAAGCATAAGTATAAGTCTAACTATAAACTGAGAGGTATAAAAAATATAAAACTATAAAAGGGTAAAGAAATGGTGTGTGTATACAGTATGTATGATGAACTATGTTACAGTATATTGTACTGTACGTATATACATATTCTATACTACACTCTACTATTCTGTATTATATTGGACTCTTCTATACACTTATGTATACCCATATTCTCTGTTACGTTTGTACTATAGTTTAACTACAGTGTATTGTACTTTACTAATATATACCTAGACTCTTCAGTATTTTGTAGCATACTCCAAACTATTACACTACATACTGTAATACTGTGCTATATGATAATGTACTCTCATATGCTATCCTACTCCGTACTACTGTATACTGTAAAGTATGTTAAACTATTTTATACTATTCTACTAAACTATATTGTGCTGCATTATTATTATTCATATTCTCTACTACAATGTGCTACACTGCTTTATAAGTGCTATATGCAAATATTATTTTACTTGTGCTAACTTGTATTTGACTATTTTATTGAGCTGTACTGTACTATATGCTTACGTATATCTATCTTGTCTACTTTGTTGTACTATAGTTTAAACTACTATACTTTATTCTGTTATACTATATGCTAATTCACAACAATGTACTTGTACATTGTACTATACTGTAATGTACTGTACTACATGGTACTATATTATACAAATTAACAATAATGTTCTCTGCTGAAATGTACTATACTTTAAACTACTATTCTTATATTGTAAGTACTGTGCTACTGCTTAATAATAATGTTCTTTACCGAATTGTACTGTAATCTACAATATTACTGTACATTGTACTGTACTGTATGCTAATGTATACTAATGCTTTCTTCTACATTGTACAATACTATAAACAACTATATCTACTGTACATTACAACACTACACTGCAAGGCACAATATTGCACTCCACTATATACAGTACTATCATACTATCCTGTACTTCTCTGTTCTACTGTACTGTATTATGATGTACTCTACCATATGCCTCAGTACTATGTCATACTGTGTTATAATGTAAACTACCATTTTTAATAGGAAACTTCCGTACCACATCATGCAAACTATACGATTAGCAACATAGTACTCAATACTCTTGTGTTCTCCACTGTACACTACTGTACTATAATATCCTAAATAATGTATCCAGCTGTAATAACACACTCTACTGTACACAACCATAACAACTACATTGCAAACTACTGTATTGTACTATACTCTACTAGTAATCCACTATACAATAATTCACTATACTGTAAGCTACTGTAAAACACACTTCTCCAGTATCAAGTAATGAGACTTTGATGTACAAACTAAAGGAACTGTAACTGCAGTTTTTAAATCACCGACATCAGCAAATATTTCTGCATAAAATCTCTTACACAGAAATCAGCCAAATACATACTTTCCTGGATATCATTTGTGTGCGTGTGTGTGTGTGTGTGTGTGTGTGTGTGTGTGTGTGTGTGTGTGTGTGTGTGCGTGTGTGTTTGCGGCCTGCACATTGCACATAATGAATCTGCAGTTTGTTCTGGCCCATTTACAACCACTAAGCCAAGCTTTTTTCTGACCTGGGACATTATCCAAACTTATGAGCGCGCACACACGCACACACACACACACACACACACACACACACACACACACACTCACATTGCTGGCACTGGGTTTGCAAAAACTTGGTTTAGCGTAATCCAAACCAGTTTAGCGTAATCCAAACCAGCAGCTAAGTTCGATACTCTTCAGTAGCTAAACAATTTTATTAAATTAAAATGATCAACATATAAGCTAGGATGTTTATTTATTCATTTATTTATTTATTTATTTATTTCTAATTAAAACCATATACGAGGTCAGATGAAATATAATTAATTTATATTCACGTATATAACCACCATTCAATTAAAATTATGGTAAACTTAA
The DNA here is from genome assembly GCA_003987875.1 of Clarias batrachus. NCBI lineage: Eukaryota > Metazoa > Chordata > Actinopteri > Siluriformes > Clariidae > Clarias > Clarias batrachus. The sequence goes on along the minus strand of QMIH01002775.1, from coordinate 44,367 downwards.
GGAAATTGTTTTATTCTGTAACCGGCGTCAGCGGAAAGTTAGCTAACGGTAAATTTGAATATTTTATGACATCATAACATTACTCTGTGATGATGCCATAAAACCATTTTGATGCACTGGAGCTGAATATCGACCTTTAGATAAAGGCTGGTGCTGCAAAGCTTTCCCTGTTTCTTTACATAAGCGCCCACCCACCCATCCACACACTCATCCACACACTCATACACACACACATACACACACACACAATACACATTACAGCACAACACAGCCGCTCAGATCTGATGACGCAGCGATAACAGATTTACAGTGAGTTTCTACGGCTGTGTAGCGCTGCAGGTTAGCAGAAAGAGGCTATTGTTTGACTCACAGACACACACACACACACACACACACCGGTAAGAGGTAAGTTACTGTACATCTTCAGCATCGTGACAGAGAAAACATTAACTAAAACATTCCTTCCTCTTTTGTTCTGTTTTATTTCTCATATAATGAAGTAACTTGTGCTTTTTTATACACTGAGAAATCACCAAACGCTAACTGATCGTCTTTGCAATCGCTATTTCCTCATATTTTTTTCTTTAAACGTGGTAAAATCTTTATCGTAGGCCATGTGTCTCATGGAATACTGTTGTGTTTCTCAMAATTCTCTGGTAAAATTCAGCACTCAAGCGTGTTTCACACATTAATGAATTAGCATGGGATTAGCTCAGTTTCTCCTGTCGGCTGCTAACATGCTAACTGACTTAGGCTCGCGAGCGTGTCAGGATTCGCCTTGTGTGCGCGCACATAAACCTACTATACACCGCAAGCTCCCTGAGCGAAACTCTTGCTAAGTGTGTGAGAGGAAACAAGACTGTGTGATAATTATCTGTTTCAGGTTTCTGTTGAAGCGGATTAAAAAGGTAAAAAGGAAAAAATGCTGACAGGGAACAGGAGGGGAAGGGCGCGTCACAAATCAAGCGCTCTACTAAATAGTAGCCTAATTGATAATTGTTAAAGTACTGGACGTGCAGCTATACATCAGTTATAGCTAAAGTTAATTCCCTTTGACCCATGAATAAAAACGAGAGGAAATGAATTGTCGTCTATACCGCTGTCTACAGAGTCGGGGTGCGGGAGCTACATCTTCGATGGGGTGCCAATCCATCACAGGGCACACACATACACACTCACACGCTCATTCACACACTACGGGCAATCTGGCAACGCTAATTAGCCTAATCTGCATGTCTTTGCATTGTGGGTGGACACACTATGCCACCATGCTGTGTAAACTCTCTCGTCTGTTACCTTCATGGTCTGCTTAATTACTGAGAAATAGCTGGTACTTGTCATAAATTTGTTATTCTTTTAAAACACGGAGGTCAGCTGTTCTGGAACAGTTCTTCCAAGATCAGTATTGTCGAGTGCATTTGCAAAACCCATCAAGCAAAACCGAAACTTAGCTCTGCTGCAGAGGAGAAGTTTATTTAGAGTCACCAGCCTCAAATCACCAATTAACAACCAGCACTTCAGATTAGAGCCATTATGAAGCTTTACAGAGCAGAAGGAGCAGATACACATCTCAATATCAACTGTTCAGAGGAGATACAAGAAAGATCCAAGAAAGAACGCCTTCAGCATTTCTTTACAGTGTAGACAGGAATAAAAATCAGGAACGACCATGGAGCTACCCTGTGTGTATAGTGTCTATACTGTATGTATGATATACAGTGTCAACAACCAGTTTGTATGTTGCTGTCTCTACTGCTGCTGGATATCTGGAATTTTCTTCAGGATCAATTAAGTATCTATCCATCAATCAACTATATTTTATTGTACTACGTAAACAGATAATTATGTTGTGTACTATAATGTGCTATGCTAATGCATACTGTACTATGCTATAGTGCTATAGTTGTGTACTATAATACTGTACTATGCTAAAGCATAAAATAGTTGTCTGTTAAAAGTACTATACTGTTTTGTACGACACTATGATAATGCATAATAATGTTGTCTACTAACCAGTACTACACTGTACAGTATTGTACTGTACTATACTAATGCATAATAATGTCTACTGAAAAGTACTATACTGTAAACTATGTTGTACCGTACTTTACTAATGGATAATGATATTGCCAACTACAGACATTGGACTATACTGTAAACTACTGTATTGTACTGTACTATGTTAATGAATAATAATSTTGTCTACTTAACAGTACTTTACTGTATTATATTGCACTGTACTATGCTAATGCGTAATAAAGTCTGCTGAATTGTACTATACTGTAAACACAATCCATTCATATAGAAACATCTGTGGTCCAGCTCAGGACCAGAGACGCCAACGGTGACCATTGTATTTATTCTGTAGTAATTTACGGTACTACTGTACATTGTACTCGACCGTAAATTACAATAGTACAGTATGTTGTACTATACCATCAATCACAATATTGCAGTACATTACAATACTACTGTAAATTGTACTTTACCATAAATTATGATACTACAGTACATTCTACTCTACTGTAAAATTATGATACTACAGTACATTGTACTATACTGTAAATTACAATATTACAGTGTATTGTACTATACCGTAAATCATGATTTTGCAGTACATTGTACTCTACCGTAAATTACAATAGTACAGTATGTTGTACTATACCATTAATCACAATATTGCAGTACATTACAATACTACTGTACATTGTACTCTACCGTAAATTATGATACTACAGTACATTGTACTATACTGTAAATTACAATATTACAGTGTATTGTACTATATCGTAAATCATGATTTTGCAGTACATTGTACTCTACCGTAAATTACAATAGTACAGTATGTTGTACTATACCATCAATCACAATACATTGTACTATACAGTAAGTTATGATACTATAATATATTGTACTCTACTGTAAATTATGATACTACAGTACATTGTATGCGACCGTAAATTATGATACTACAGTACATTGTACTATACTTTAAATTACAATATTACAGTGTATTGTACTATATCGTAAATCTTGATTTTGCAGTACATTGTACTCTACCGTAAATTACAATAGTACAGTATGTKGTACTATACCATCAATCACAATACATTGTACTATACAGTAAATTACAATACTACTGTACATTGTACTCTACCATAAATTACGATACTACAGTAAAAACTCTACCGTAAATCATGATTTTGCAGTACATTCTACTCTACTGTAAGTTATGATACTATAGTATATTGTACTCTACTCTACAGTAAATTATTATACTACTGTACATTGGACTCTACTGTAAGTTATGATCATTTACAGTATAGTGATACAGTATAGTACTACTGTACATTGTTCTCTAATGTAAATGACAATACAGCTGTACATTGAACTGTAATATATGAGAACCATTGCTGAAGTCCTGTACTACACAGTTAGTGACTAAACAGCTGTGAACAGTCAATCTCCAGCGAGGCGATCCCGGGTTACCATGGCAACCGACCCGCCACTTACATGTGGCCGCGTCCTCAATCGCTCTACACTGCACTGCTCTACACTAGACTAGACTACATCACACTAGACTAGACTACACGGCTCGGGACGAAGCCCACGGCGGCTGCTTCTGCTTACCTCCAGTTCATTTACGCCGCAGCACAGAGAGAGAGAGAGAGAGTGGCCTCTGGTTCCGAGTGCAGCCTGGGTTTATATACAGTAGATTTATATAAAATTGTAATAAATAAAATTTAAAAAAAAACAAAGAAAATAATAATAATAACAGTAATAAAGTCTCCCGGGTCCGTGTAGCGGGTGCACCTGCTCTCGCGCTCCTTATACGTCAAAGAGACGAGAAACAAATCAAAGAAATCCGCCGCCGCCGCCGCAGAGGTGTGTGTGAGCGCGAGCCTTGCGGTATCCCGGTGCTCTCTTGTCTCTGCACACGAAAGGAAACGCCTCTCTTTTCTTCGGATAAGAAACACGGACAGACAGAAAGAGAGAGAGAGAGACGGAGAGAGAGAGAGCGTTTGAGTGTTGCACGCGCCCGACGAGACGAGATGCCGGCGCGCGCGCGCACGCGCTCGAGTGAAGTGAACTTGAAGCAGGGGAGGGTTGAGGATTTTTCCCCCTTTTTTTTTTCCTTTTCTTTAATCATAGAGACGCTTTGTGTCTAGCCCCTTACCCTTCTGATAGCTGAAGTGTTTCATGACTGCACCGAGGATAAAAACACTGCACTGCGATGATGATGATGATGAATATAGACAATAAAGGATCTTTTTTGTTTCATATCAACATGTCAACATTTGACTAAGATGCCTTTCCTGACGCAACCCTCCCATTCCATGCAGTGCATGCAGTGAGTGCCTGGGTGGTATGGGGTGGGCATACGGTAAAGCGTCTTCCCCAAGCACCCAACTGTGGCAACCCACCAGCGTCAGGGCGCGAACCCCGATCCTCCCATCCACATCCTAAAAACTAGCTGCTTACTGTACACCATTGCAAAATATCAATAATATCGCAATATTGATTTGCCAATGATATATTGTGCAGCCGGACATTATATCCCTCTTAGCCTGATTACAATTTTGCCTAAGAACACTGCCTTGAATAAAGAATGGTACAAAAATATCTTCAGAAAGCACCTTCTTCCAAGAACAGTATGGTGATGAGCAATGATGGAGATCCTCGCCATAAGGCAAAAGTGATAACTAAGTGACTCGGCGAACAAAACATCGAAATTTGACTGACAGAAATTGCCAGGGGTCTTAGAAAAGAAGGATTAACACTGCAAATATTGACTCTCTGAATAAACTTAATGTAATTGTCAATAAAAGCTTTTGACTCATACTGTATGAAATGCTTGTAATTATACTTCASAGTAACATCTGACAAAACGATCTAAAAACACTGAAGCAAGAGACTGTACTACCTGATCACATGGATCATAGCTTGGGACCGACTCTGCATCCAATGGCTGGGGTTTGAACATCGGGTGGGAACTGAACTCGGGTCTTCCGCATGGCAGGTGAGAAACACTACCACTGAGCCACCGATGCCCATCATCTTGATAGTAGCACTGATCCTAATCGATGCACTCAGTACGCTCTCGGCACACACACTCGAGAGGCTTCCCTGACCCACATAACACAAACCCTGCATCAGCAACTGCAGCAGAAAAACCCCCAGCACGGCAATAAAGCATGTCAGAAAAACACACACACGTTTCCGTAAAAACACTCGCGCTTCTACTTCTGAGTCAGGTACAACAAACACGTCCGAAAAACGATTAGATGAGCTCASGCACTGCCTCTTACAAGAATGTGTGGTATGCCTTATATAAATAAGTGATCATTAATGACCTATTTAATTGCTTATTGCTTTTAACTGTTTTATAGGCTTTTATCGTTTTCTGATTTCATTTTTCAAAGCAAGAGAGGTACAGCAGCTACTCAACTCACTCCTTGCTTTCCTTTCAGTCACCACTTTATCCTGGTCATAGAGGTTGTGGTGGATACAGAGTCTATCCCGCTCACGCCAGCTTTGCAAACATATATGCAAAGTATGTGTAATATATATAATGTATATATATATATATACTGTATTTATTTCAAAAGAAAATGATGTAAATTCCTGTTCTTGCCTGTCACGAATGTAAGTGTAGCGCTTTTTTTCGCACGAAAAATTGCATGTTCTCCCCGTGCTTGGTGGGTTTCCTCCGGGTACTCCGGTTTCCTCTCACAGTCCAAAGACATGTAGATTAGGTTAATTGACATTCCCAAATTGCCCGTAGTGTGTGAATGAGTCTGTGAGTGTGTCTCCTGGGATAGGCTCCAGACCCCCCGTGACCCTGAATACAGGATAAAGCAGTATAGATGATGAGTGAGTGATTACTAGCTACAGCATTTWRAAAAGYCTCCATTTAGTCCTATGGTTGGARGGGATATAAGAGGAACTGGCAACTTGTGTCTGGAAAGAAATTGTTTAAAGCCTCAAATTTTACATTTAGACTTGATTACAGTTGTAAATAAATCATTTATGTGGTAATAAGTAGACGCAGCCACTAACGTTCCTCCCATGAAATATATTTGAAGCCCTCTGAGAACTTTCCTCTCCTGGTTCAGTCTGTAATCAAACAGAGGTTCATTGTTTAAAAGCAGTTGTGATGCAAAAAAAAAAGATTTTTAAGTTTGAGCAATTGGATTTACAATTACACGCTAGGTTAAGTTTATCATTTTCATTAAAGCATAAGGTGCTAACAAGTGATTAGCCTACAAAGCAACACGTGCATCATATTTGGCCATCGCGACTAGCGACATACTGTACGTTGACGCTATAATGTGCATGATCGTCGCGCGTCATCGCAAATCAGCCCGACTAAATTAGCATTCAAGTGTGTGATCAAAGAAGCCGAGATATAAACCGAGCCCTCGATGGTTGACCTTCGCGCTGGAACTCACCCACGTGTGAGGTTGGACGTCTGGTATGCGGCGCTTCGATAGCTGAAGGAGCAGGTTGAAGAGGACGACATGAGCTCTGACCCTGGAGAGGACCAAAGACGGACGAAAGCTGAAATAGCATACGCGAGCCTGTCGAGCCGGTCTGCCCTGATGGCACGGATATGCTTCGGTTAACTGGAAAAATCGCACACGGGGAAACCTGCTCAAACAGACCCAGTGATTTTAAATGAAAAATAAAAAATAAAAATAAAAACCTGACTATGACAGTTAGCTTGTGCTAATGTTAGCACAAGCTAACTGTCATAGTCAGAAAAACAAGGCYARCTTTMATCTAGCATATTGTTTAGTGTTGAAATCTTGTGTGAACTTCCTGCTACAAGACTAGCATTAAAGCTAACATTGAATAGAGTATTAAATAAATATTAGCTAAGATTATGTGTGTTTGTTTACTAAAATTGATAGAAAATGAGGACTGAAGAAGGTTTATGAATACACTGCTAAGACAAACTAGCTAGCTCATTTACTCAGTATGTTATAAAAGCAGAGTATTAAGTTTAAAAAAAAATACACAAGAAAAAGAAGATGAAGATGTTGTGTTGTAGAAGCTAAATGTTACCTAGATAGCTAACTAGCATAAAGCTTGAGGAAAAATATTCGTCTCCACATCCTGGCTTTATGTAAACATTCTTTGTTTGAAATCATGGTATAACAATGGAAAAATCTAGTATAGCATAAAAGCATATCACCCCCCCCCCCTTCCCCGGGTAGTGGTGAAGTCATGCACAGGTCTTTAATTTTCTCACACACAACCCCTAAAAATACTGTACAGTGTTCATAATGGGGTTCTTAAGCTCCATCTGTCTTCTCTCACTTTTACACACACACACACACATACACACACACACACACTGAGTGACAGAGAGTGACCCAAGCCGGAAAAAATAACTCCCTTATCAACAGCTCCCGTCCACACACCCGTCACATCTACAAAGCTCACGGCGAGCGCTAATAAAACAAAAAAGCTCCAGGCTTATCAGCGTCTGGCTAGCGTTAGCCACCTAGCATTCCAGACAAGGCATTCAGCGCAAGGTCGCGACACAGCCATGTCCCAGTTTTGATTTCAATTTATTTAATTATTTGAAATTCATACGCTTGCTAATATTTTATTTTCTTATTTTATATTTGATATATTAGCATAGCAGAAAAGAATTGGAACGATTACTGATATGCTAAAAAGACTACAGGATAAAGTTTAACATTTTGTAATTAGCTTGGATCATTTCTGGCACTGTTTAGAGCTCACACACTCGGCGGAGGTGTCATGCTGCAACACWTTTCTTGCTAACATACGTTAACACGGCGGTGCATCAGCATAGAGAGACGATAATTGAAGGATACAAGGTTTCTCACATTTGTGTATGTGTGTGTGTGTGTGTGTGTGTGGTTGCGAATTTCATATTGTGTAAACAACAAAGCCAAGTGCTAGCTAGCTATCTACAGTAGTTTACCTTAGTTATCTTATTTTGTTGTTAAACTAGCAGTAGTTATTAACTAGAGCTACAGTACCATGCTAGCACCGATGTACAGATTTTTATGTTTATGCTAGCCAGTTAGCTAGCTATGTTATCATAAGTGATATGCTAGTGTTAGGCATCTTTCTTTAGAAAACAGCTACACAATCTATATAAACAAGTATACAGTAAGTGAATATTAACACACTGGAGTCGGTTTAAGACAAAACTTCATCTTTATCCGATCTAGTTTTTTTCCATTTCTCATCTGTGATTCACTCCAAATGTGAACAGGGAGTGTATTTGGCTTACGACGAAAGAAGTACAACTTAGTGTAAATACATATTTAAAATTTATTATTATTATTATTATTATTATTATTAAAGGATTTATCTTTGTTGCAGGCAGATATGTATATGAGCGTCAACCTGAAATAATAATAATAATAATAATAATAAACAATAATAATAACATCACTGATTACATTAAACCTGATCGGATTATTTTTAGCCATAACCTTTTAACTATTTCTACAAACTCTTTTCCCATCAACAACGGGTACTAATGCTAGTTTTAAACATGTATAATAGCAATATGATAGCACGTAACCTTCATGTTAACAATGCGCTAACTCTGAGGATGATTTTAGCTTCTGAAACTGAATCTGTGACATCATGACTTGGCATGTTCAACTAAAAGCCGTTTATTTTTGTCCGATGTTAACCTTTAGGTTAACACAGAATGACCTGTGGGTTAAAGGTCAACGTGCGGGTCTATTATAGTAGGTCTGTTTATACACTGGCTCGTTCCGAACAGCTAGCATTCGCTTGTGACTTACGACTTTACGACAAGCCAAGTGTTGAACTACACTGTAACTTTAGCGCAATGCTCAAATGTGTAAAAAGCTTTACTATGGATAGCATGATATAACTAACCTAGCTTGTCTTTCTGCCTTGCTAATCGCTAATATTAGATCTATTGTCTGACAAGCTAGTTGGTGATCTCCAGCTAACAAACTCCTCCCCTCTGACTTTGAACTCTCATAACACTAAATCTTCTCCTCCTGCCTCTTTGTAAGGCACCAGAACTTGACTCGTGCCCCATACTTCCTCAGCCATCGGGCTAAACTTGGCGGAAGCCACATAAAGGCTCAGGACCTAGCCTGGCGCAAAGAGCTCCTTTTCCAACAGGAATGTGTGGGAAGGCATTCCTGTCTTMATGCTCCACATTCTTCTCGTCGCTCCTTCGTTTTTTTTCCCCACTTCGCTTCCTTTTGAAATTTGTGCAGCTGCAACCATAGAAGGCGAAGCCAGTGGCAGAGGAAGCACTCACTGAATTTCCCAGAGTTCACAATGGGGTTCAGTAGATGTTTAAACCTCTTTAATGTGGATTCCTGGCACTTCAGAGCACTGCGTAATCGCTAGCAGAGTTTAATGATAATGTAATACGTGGCTTTATCGCCGCTTCTCGTGCATTAGTTCTGACAACTGGCTGATTACTGCAGAAAGACAGGAAGGGAGACTGGAGTGGAACAATAAACACCTGCTCAGGGACAACAGAGATCCATTACAAAGAGCCATTACTTAATTACTCGCCTCAGGAGAAGCCATAACCTTCCCTGTGTATGTGTGTGGGTGTGTGTGTGTGTGTTTTAGACAGGTAGGAGAAAGTAAACCAGCTGGTCTGTAGCACATGCACAATATTTTGTCAACAGTTTCATACATGCATCGTCAGCATTTATTTCAGGCAAGGTTTGTRAAGTGTTTGGTTGAGCCTACTGAGTTTGGTCGTTGGTGTTGGGTTAAAGGATATTATRTGATGTCTTGATCCTGCCATCTAAGGTGTTGGATCGTTTCTAACATTCTCAGTGTTGGTTTAATAGTTTATCCATTAGGGTTTGCTACTGATGTGATCCCACTATGCTTGGTACTGTTCAGCCATGAGGCCACTGGTGCTGGCTTGAGAACTGACTTTTGATTTTGGGTTCWTCCTGTCTGGCTTGATCCTATCATGATTGGTGTTCATAGGTTCATCTGAACGTGTTTGGTGTTGGAATTCTGTGCCTCCTGCTGCGTTTGGTGTTCAGTTGATGTKGRGTTGATYCTATMMTGTTTGGAATTGGGCTCATCGTCCTGTATTATGTTTTGGAATGTTGGTTTAAGAGTGGTTCTGCTGTTGTAGTTGTTGGGTGATTGTGCTGTATTATGGTTGGACCGGAGCTCGGGTTCATCCTGGCAGGTTCTGCAGTGAGTTAACTACACTGGTGCATCCTGGTCTGTTTGGTGTTGGGTTGATGCTCCTGGGTTTGGTATTAGGGTCACCCTATTGTTCTTTATTATTGGGGTTATCATGGTATGTTTGGCCTTCAAGTGATTCTGTGTGTTCAATGCTGGGTTGATCCTACCATGTTTGGTACTGGGCTCATCTTTCAATGTTTGGTGTTTGGTTGATTATAATCTATTTGGTATTGGTTACATTTAGAAGTGGCTCTGCTCATCTTGTTTTTGGGCAGTTGTATCGTACTGGAGCTCAGGGTTCATGCTGCCAGGTTTGGCAGTCATCCTGGTCTATTGGGTTCATCCTATTGTGCTTTGGTATTTGGCAGATCCTACTGTTTGTGTGTTATTTGGGTCATCCTGGCAAGGTTGGGTTTCAAGCCATTCTGCAATGTTTGTGGTTGCAGAATGGCTTGTTTTGTTTGGTATTGGTTTCTTCTTCCTGTGTTTGGTGTTCAGTTGATCGTTTGCTGTATGGTCGATCCTCATTGTTTGGTGATTGTGCTGTACTTCTGTACTGTTGGATTGGGTTGTCAGTTGGCCTGCCAGATTTGGTGTTTTGGTATTTGATGTTGGGTTGATGCTACTGTGTTTGGTATTGGGTTCATCCTCTTGTTCTTGGTGTTAAGTCAATCAGTTTGTGTTTAGTATTTAGGAGATCGTGCTGTTTATTTATTATTGGGTTTATCCTGACATATTTGGCTTTGAAATCTTTTCAATTTTGCCATGTCTGCTATATAGTATCTTTTCTAGGTTTAGTTTAACGTTGAGTTGATCCGTTGTTGATCCTACTGTGTTCGATTTTACCGGCAGGAACTGGAGTTGATTAAATTGTGCCGCATTTGGCGTTGTGGTGAATCCTGATGTGTTTGGTGTTGTGGTGAATCCTGATGTGTTGGGTGTTGGGTTGATACTATTATGTTTTTTATTGGGTTCACCTTCCCACAGTGGATCGTGGTGTTTTGTATTTAACTGACCCTGCTGTTTGTTTTAGTGTTTGGCTGATTCTGTGTGTTTCATCCTGCATTTGATGTTGGCTCTATGTTCGTGTTCTTGGTTGATCCTGATAGATTTGGTACTGGTTAATGCTGCTGTGTTTGGTGTGTGTGGCTGTTATTTCATGCTGTGCTAAGCTACACCAGTGAAGTATTGATGCTTCACAGTGTGCGTCAGCAAGCAATTGAGGCAAAATGCATTGTTCTCTCTCTCTCTCTCTCTCCCTCTATCATTATTTCCCCACCCACACACTCTTTAGTTCATATTGAACCCGCTTGTCCACTCAATTCCCGGACGTCACCTAAATGACGTTTAAACCCACTGATTAATGACTCATGTTTAATTAGACTGGACGAAGTGCTCTCTACTGAGAGTAGCAATAGATCTGGCGCTTAATTTGGTGAAGGAACAAGTGGAACAATAAGGAAGTGACCAGTCTAGGACCTACTGTAGTTTGATGACGGAGGTATACAGATTGCGAGTTTGTTTTGAGAGTTTACAAGCTACGGTTTCTTTCCTAAACGTGATATTTCGTTAACCGTCCTAACTTCTCTACGATGTTTTGTGGCATTGATTTCTGCACTACAGTGTTTCCAGTCTCAGGACAACCTTGTGCCAAGACCGAGCTCGATCAATTATTATAAAGATCTAGTAGCTAATTTCTAAGATATGTAGCTAGCTATTTATTTACTTCAGTGACTAGCTCCAAGTGGAACGCTAGCCAGCTCGACAAAGTTAAATCTTGGAAGTAAATTTTTCTTTCTTTCTTTGTTATGATTTATATAGGTTACATTGTGGCCTATTATGTAGCTATCCTTTTTATATCGAATGACAATGAGCTAGTTGCGAATTTACATGTAGCTAATCTACTTATAAAACAGCACCTGACTAATTTATTTATTAGTGTCTAACTTCATAGGGTTTATTTAAACATCTCTATCACCATATCTCTCTCTTACACACACACACACACGCACACACACACACACGCACACACACACACACACACAACACAGTACAGTTTATCAGTGGGAGAGGGATGACATGCTACTGCAGTACATTATGATCACACACACACACACACACACACACACACACACATACAGGTTTTAACAGCATTTTAAGGGCATCAAATCGGAATCTCTCTCTTTTACTCTGTGTGTGTGTGTGTGTGTGCTCATGAACACATAATGATTTTATCCTGCTGCTGTGCCGAGACTTAGATAGTCTATGAAACTACACATAGCCTTTAGTTCAGCACACACACACACACACACACACACACACACACACACACACACACACACACACACACACACAGAGCAAGTTTTAATGTCTTTGCAGCTGGAAAACATTTTTAAACCATTAGAAACCAAGACTGGTGAGTGTGTGTGTGTTTATAACCTTTAAAAAAAAGGACAAAGAGAGAGAAGCAAGGGTGAAGACATCAGATCTGACAATTAACCCAGATTATTTTTAACCATACACACACACACACACACACACACAAAGTGAGATGTTTAAAGATGACTCATTGAACCCCATGTGCCATTCCAGTCTCACTTCCTACTGCTGTTGCTAGGTGATGGCACACAAGACCTGGAAATGTGTGTGTGTGTGTGTGTGTGTGTGTGATAAAACTTTTCTGAGTTAATTGTTTAACCCCTTATGATACACACACTTGGGTCCTAGGACGCCAAGTCCCTACTCCCAAAAGCGCGCACACACACACACTCACACACACACGCACTATTCTTTATGTGCTTTTGCTCCAAATGCACACAGGGTAGAGGGTTAGGTCTGTGGTGCATTGTGGGATAGATAAGGTGTCAGATAGCCTGCTGTATAATTTAAGTGTAATGCTGCAGTCCCAGAGCCATGCAGCATATAGTGGGTAGGGTTCACATCTCCTGTAGGACATGTAGAGACGGACATATGGAAGCCTACAGCGCCCTCTGCTGTCTAATATCACTTTACAGACTGCAATATACTCTCTCACTCTCACTCATCATCTATACCGCTTAATCCTGTATTCAGGGTCACGGGGGCCTGGAGCCTATCCCAGGAGACTTGGGGCACATGGCAGGGTACACCCTGGACAGGTTGCCAATCCATCGCAGGGCACAGACACACACACATACACTCACTCATTCACACACTACGGGCAATTTGGGAACGCCAATTAGCCTAACCTACATTGCTTTGGACTGTGGATGGAAACCGGAGTACCTGGAGGAAACCCACCAAGCACGGGGAGAACATGCAAACTCCATGCAGAGACGGGAATCGAGCCTGGCCGGGGATTGAAGGCTAACCACTACACCACTACACCACCCACTGCAATATACAGTATATAAAAAGTTTATTGAGCTCCAGTGTTTTGTAGAATGCACTTTAAAGGATAAATCACCATATMCTATTAACATAGTTTATTTTATAAAATGTCAAATAAACTAATAGATTATGTTATCACTGTATGCTGAGTAAATTAAAAAGAATCTCTGTATCTATAGTGGATCAAAGAGAATCACAGTATCCATAGTGGATCAAAGAGAATGACTGTATCCATAGTGGATCAAAGAGAATCACAGTATCCATAGTGGATCAAAGAGAATGACTGTATCTATAGTGGATCAAAGAGAATGACTGTATCTATAGTGGATCAAAGAGAATCACAGTATCCATAGTGGATCAAAGAGAATCACTGTATCTATAGTGGATCAAAGAGAATCACTGTATCCATAGTGGATCAAAGAGAATCACTGTATCTATAGTGGATCAAAGAGAATCACAGTATCCATAGTGGATCAAAGAGAATCACTGTATCTATAGTGGATCAAAGAGAATCACAGTATCCATAGTGGATCAAAGAGAATCACTGTATCTATAGTGGATCAAAGAGAATCACAGTATCCATAGTGGATCAAAGAGAATCACTGTATCTATAGTGGATCAAAGAGAATCAATGTATCTTTATGGATCAAAGAGAATCACTGTGTCTAAAGTGAATCAAAAATCGTCACTTGATGATTATTGATGCAGCTGTATAGTGAACACATGTGGTTTGGGACATGTCCACGCTGGCACGGGAAGTCTGTGTGTGTTTTAAGAGATACGACACAAGGTCATACGTCATGTTAGTGACATTTGCTTTGATTTCCACAGAAATATGAACTATAGGAGGAAGTAGTGAGTGGGTGAAAGGACCTCGAAACCGGACTGCTTTCACACTTTCTCCAGAGAGAGTGAGAGAGAGAGACGCCACACACACACACACACACACTTTCTCTCTCTCTCTCTCTCTCTCTGTCTCGTGTAACACAGGGACATCCTGTCTGGACAGGAGCCAGGACACGGGGTGTTTAAGGAGCGCGCGCTGGGAGCTGGACTTGGGGAGCGCTCGTCATTAAAGTGCGACGCTGTGTGTACAGTGTGTTATTATAAACAACAGTGTGTTAGTAAACAGAGGACGCGCGGGTCTCTGGGTATGTACTGTGTCCTCTATATCACTACTGCTCTCTCTCTCACACATACACACTCAGCATGCGGGTCCTGACAAGTCGCAGTGTACTGTTTGATTTTTGTTTGTTGTTGTTTAATAGTGTACATATCTAATAATAATAATAATAATAAAATATAATACATATTATCATTGTGCTCAGCTTTCTCATGCGCACTGGAGGATTATAGATTTTCAGCACACACACACACACACACACCCTCGTGATCTCTCTTTCTTTTAATTTGCACTTAAGAAGAAAAAAAAATGCGTTTACATTAACTAGTGTACCGTAATGTGACGGATGTGATGGAATGAAACACAAGCCGCGCGCGCGCGCTTCCATCGGCGTGTTCGCGCGCACCGAACGCTTATAGTTACTCGAGTGCGCGCGAAACGGTCCCGTGCACAACGTGTCATTTACTGTATGTACGCGCAGTATACATGGATATTCGCACATGTTAAGAGGACACACTTCCCTTCACGTGCTCATGCTCACCCAGGCATTTTGGAGTATCCAGAAAGTGTGCACTTAAAGATACTTTAACCAAGGCTTTAGTTCTGGAACTAGTACAGGATCTGTTGTTGTATTAAAGCATACTACTGGTGGCACCTCTGGGGGCAACGATTCGATTCCTCACTCGTTGAGGTTGCAAGTTCTCCTCGTTGGTTCCTGAAGGGTGTCCCCCATTGTGGGTGTCTCCCTCCCACAATCCAAAGACATGCAGATTAGGCTAACTAGCGTTCCCAAATTGCCCGTAGTGTGTGTGTGTGTCCTTGTGATGGAATGGCACGCTGTCCAGGGTTTCTCCAGACCCCCGCATACCAGCATACAGAATAAAGCACTATAAAAGATGAATGAACTAAGTGATTAAAGTGTACTATTGTCAGTTGACAGTAATCACCAGTCATCTCCCGATATGATATTATCATGATACCTCAGTGCCGATTTGGTTAAAATCACGATTCTATAAATATCATGATTTTATAAATATCATCTGATGTGACATTTTCCCCCTGATTTTGTTACAATTTGAAACCTTTAATATATTGGCAAGCAACAATGAGCGGGCCCAAGCACCTTGCGCCTTCGCCACAGACAGACAGTTGGCACACTGGACACACGCATTCAAAGGGGACGTACCAATACCAATATGACATCATTTAGAAAAGGGGAAATTTTATGTTTACACCTTCAAAAAGCCACAGATGCTGAACAAAAAGCATCACTCAATGTGATGTCACACAGAAAGTTATTAACTACTTTTTGGTATACGTTTAGAGCATCGTCACGACTGACCTGTTCGAGATATCCAAAATTCCTCCGCAATTTTGCATCCTCGGCGTCTTGAGATCGCATAGGTCCAGTTTGTTGGAGATCGTATTAATCCCCTAGGAGGAGTGTATCAAAATGTTGCAATGGTAAAGTGCTCGCCCTATCATCCGGAGATCGCTAGTTCGATTCCGTAGTTGATGCTGTATCCTCTCGCAGCCGGAGGTCTAGAGAGAGCTGATTGGCCGAGCTCTCTCAGAGGGGAGGGATGAGGGGTACTTAGTGCTCTCACATTAATCACAGCTCTACAGCATCTGTGAGCTCATGCAAGCGGAAGGAGCGGATAGCGCTTTCCTCCGAGTGTGTTATGCCACCCCCAATGGCACGTGAACGAGGAGTTCGAAAAGATGCGGTTGGCTGGCGTAACGTGGTTCGGAGGAAACACCCGACTGAGTGGTAGTAGTAGCCTTAATTTGGGAGCCCCCTAGTGACGGGGGGAATTGGATACGACTAAATCAGGGAGAAAATCTGGCAAAATGCAAAAAAATTTAAATCCATTGGGTGCGTTTTGCAAACGACCCAAAATAACTGACTTCCTGTTGATTTAAGCCCAGGACATGCAATGCGAAATTTGTTAAGCTCAGTTAGCTCTAAAAGTGTCCCGAATTTTGTGTGTGAGTCCTGCGCCACGCCCGGAGCCAAGACAATTTTAGGCATCGTAATGGCAGCAGATTTTAACCTGTGTGCTAATTTTTTGAGCATGTTAAAATATAAAAACAATATGGCCCAGATGATGGAAGAAAAAATCCCTAAAATAACAAGAGGACCTTCACACACTACGACAACATAGGGCTGATATCATAGGGCTGATATCATAGTGCTTGGGCCCTAGCTAAATGTAGGCCATTCCTTATGTAGCTGCCCTTCGGTATCGACAAAAAAACGGGACACAGAGTGCTTCTGACGGGTGCTTATCTCTCTTTTATTTCGCTCGTGCAGAGCGCCATTGAGCTTTAGTTGCGTAGCACCGTGAAACTACACACAGAAACAATAATCAAATGAATATCATAAATAGAGTGCACATTTACAAAAAAACATAAAAAAAAAAAATTAACAATACATGAAGAACAGATTGAAACAACTTATTAACAAGTAGAGCTCACGACGTACAAAACGAGCTCATATAACTTCGTAATAAAGTACAAAATACAACACATATCAGTTTCACGTACCTCGCTCCGCTTTACCAAAGGGTACTAAGAGCAAATTAAGCTGAACCAAAGCTGCATTCCTCAAGAAACAAAATTTTTCTCCATGTGCTTCGGAGGAATATGAATCTTCACGCTTCTCCCCGATTACTTGACTACTTCTCATTAGCGCCCCCCTTCACAGCGTAAAGCACGTAACATGTACAATGAATTTAAAGAGACACAACCATTTTGCGGTCATTTACACCTTATGACGTTAGTTTTCTTACTTAAAAACCGTTTAAACACTACAAACTAACTTCAAATACAAGAGTTTAACATTTGACTTCAAATTAAATTAAACACATTGTTATTGTCTCATCCGCCAAATAATTGTTATTTCTAAACAAATATAGCAAATAATTTCCTCCTACCACATGGAATGAACATGTGGGAATAGTTCTGACTGCACCACCTGTAGGATTAAAAAAATGTTTGAGTCCACATTTTACCGCCTCAAACCCCTCCAACGTGAGCACGTGTGGCTTCTAAAGCATGCGATTTTCGACTAATGAGTCCTCTCTGTGTTTTGAGACTGGTGTGTGTGTAATGAGTGGATTTGAGATCGATTCACTCAGAGTTTGGAGAGAAAGGGCAGATCGGGGGCTTTTAACACACGTACAACACCATGGAAATGTGTTTCTGTTGCGCCACTTGGAAGCTCAGCTGCTCTAAACATAACACTAAACAAGGAATTTAGATGCTTTGATTGATTAAGAAGATGCACAAACCACCTAGAATCTGCTCCAATCCACCTTCAAATAACTTAAGATATTCTCTGATGTTTCTTAACTCGTTTCAAAACTTCGCCAAGTAGGTCTGGGTGTTCACTGTATCACTACATGCTTCATGGATTAAAATTAATCACTATATAAAACCAGACCAATGCATAGTTCTTCAAAATGAATTAATAACGGATATGATTACTGAATCAAACAGAAGCAGTGTATACTTGAGATAAAACACAAGGTCATATATATCATGTTATGAAATGGAGAAGGTGAGAGCAGGTCGTAACGAAATATGAGGAAGTGGTGAATGGGGAAAAGAAACTCGAAACCGGTAGCAGGCTTTCACACTACAGCAAAAAAACAAAAAACAAAACAAAAAAAAAACACAGAGATGAGGAGGATCCAAACTTAGGCAAGTCACGTCACCTTCCCCTTTAACAGAGGGACATCCTGTCTGGACTGGTGTGTCAACACGTGTTGCTCAAGCTCCTCTGGTTTGTTGTTTGGGAATTGCAAGCGTGGCGATTCAGATAGGGGTACGTCATAAGACTGCGACAGTATTTAACGGTGTGTGTGTGTTGCCATTTATTCTCATAATTTCAGAGAGCGCACATGGCAACTTGGAACACCGCCCCCCTGCTCCTGTTCCTCTGCGCCTGTGTTCCCGGGCCGAGTCAAGCTTCCAGAACCGAGTGCAGAGTCGAGCTGAGAAAGGCGGACTGCAGCCACATGAACCTGAATGCCGTTCCCCAGGACCTGCCCGAGGACATCATCGTCCTGGATATGTCCCATAATCGGCTGGTCCAGCTCAAGCCCTCGTCTCTGACTCGATACAACCGTCTGGAGCAGCTCGACACCAGCTACAACAGTCTGAAGGCAGTACCGGCMGGTCTGTGCCAGGCTGCGCCCAGCGTGTGGCGGCTCACTCTGCGTCACAATGAAGTGCACCTGCTGCAGGACCAAGACCTGAGCAACTGCACACGCCTCACACACCTGGACCTGTCTGATAACAGATTGAGACTTAAAGGAGAACCCTTCTCAAGGACGGAGGTAGGTCATGTGTTAGTGAAGGAGGTGTGGTCTCTGTACCTGTACAAGTCAGGGGCCGGCAACCTTAATCACTCAAAGAGCCATTTGTGAAATAAAAAGCCGAATTGAAATTATCCACCTGCAGCAAACCAAAAATGGCGTCTGCTTCTGTGTGACATCATCCTTTTATCGCGTGTACTGGAGCACGCAGTCAGCTGTGAACCAAAAAAAAAAGTTATTGAGCTTGAAAAAAGATTCATATATTAATCATCATTATCCACGACGACACCATATTAATATGATACCATCATTTCAACTTTAATTAAGTCAGGGAGTCATTAATATTATATTGGTTAGTTATTYAAACTGTAAAAAAATACATAAATCTCTGTACATCTTTAATTTATTATAATTTTTATTAATAATACGGAGGAAGTGACGTGAGCAGGTTTGGGGATCAGGTTGATTTTCAGTTAAAGTCAGACTGGCTGTGTGTCTGCAGAGTGTTTTCATGTGTGTGACTCACAGGGTGGTGCCATGATATAATGGCATGAAGGTCGGTTTGGCTGCCGCTACCTTATTTGCATGTGTTTGCATTCATAACCCGCTGCTGTGTTGAGAAAGCATGAGTCAGAATGTAGCCACGTCATACTGTAACTAGAGCATCAGGTTTGCACCTCCTGCAGGAGTCCCTGGGCCTCGCCAATCAAAACCCTCATCGTACATTGCATAGCCAATAAATTATGCATGTGTGTGAAATTCTTCTAAACATAAGAATAGATGTGTAATCTACAGAATTGTTATACTGTGCAATTAAAACCTGTCAAACAACCTGGTATTGCACCAGGATGCTAAATGCTACGATGCGCAATGGCATTGACATGATCACCTTTCATKTGTATTTGAGCAGAATTTGATCTGGCTGGACATATCCAGAAACAAGCTGACCACCGCTTGCCTGGGATCGCGACCGCAGCTTAACAGCCTGGAGACCCTCATCTTTGCCGGTAACGACATCATGGAGCTGAAAAAGGACGACTTTAGTTTCCTCAWTGAATCCTTGTCGTTCCGGACGCTGGTGCTTTCTTCTCTGCCTCTGAAGAAGGTGAGGACGAAACACAGCTGCATTATATATGTTCTCATTTCCACTGATCTGGCATCAGTGCAGAGGAATGAGGAACAAAGTAGTAGCATATGTTGTATCACCTGTGCAGCTCAAAATAGGAATTGAGCTTGGCGTATTTATAAATATATAAATCAGTGTATATGATATAAATCTGGTATCTGAGAGTAGTTGGAGCTGTCAATGATTCATTGTCAGCMTTCTCCTCTAATGCAGAGTCATGAATAATAATAATGATAATAATAAAAACGCATGGACTTTGATTAAGGCTGCAGTGTTTACTGACATAATCGRACAATGTGCACGTTTCCATTCACCCAGTTTATGATTTACTAGCATTGTTCACACCAATGAGAATTGTACAAGACTAAAGGCTCTATACAGCAGTTTACACCAAGCTAAAAATATACAGTATACTGAATATTTTTAGAAATGTTGTACTAATTGCACACTTATCCACCAGGTCGAGTCTGGCTGCTTCAAACCCATTGCAAGGTTCCAAGACCTGGTGCTAAATGGTTGTAAGCTCAACCCCASCTTCATGTCCAGACTCTGTGAGGAACTCTCTGACACCTCTTTGAAAAACCTTTCCATGCAAAACACCCAGCAATTGAATCTGCTCATCAGCACCTTCAAAGGTTTTGACAAGACCAACCTGACGATCCTGGATCTCTCCAACAACGACATGTCCAGAATCGCAGATGGAGCCTTTCAGTGGTTTCCCATGCTGGARGACCTYTCTTTAGAGCACAACAACATAAAACAATTGACCAACGGAACATTCTCAGGACTGAAGAGCCTGAAGAAGCTCAACCTTCAGTTGGCGCTTTTGAAAAGTCATGCGTTGCCCGTCATTGACGACTTCTCTTTCCAGCCACTGGTCCAGCTGGAGTATCTGTACATGGAGAGGACGTCTTTTAGGGAGATCACTGAGAATATTTTTTATGGACTTCCGTGTCTACGAGAGCTGAATTTGGGTTGGAGCAGCACAGGGCTAAAGACAGTCAGCAACACCACATTTGCCTCCTTGAAAGGATCTCCACTTCTTCAGATCCTTAATCTTACAGGTATGGGCATTAAGGCCCTGGGGCCAGGAGCTTTTTCAAGCTTGGGAAACTTGAAAGTTCTTGTACTCAGCCACAATTTCATCAACCAGCAGCTGACAGGAGAAGAGTTTCAGGGTCTTGAYAGTATCAAGGAAATGCATTTATCTTACAACCAGCAGATGATCAATTTGACGTCTATGTCGTTCAAGTATGTACCCACATTGAGGACTCTTTTGCTTGGGCATGGTTTACGTCCAAATACGAAAATGGACCCGTCTCCATTTCAAACGCTGGTCAACCTGGTGGTGCTGGATCTCAGTAACAACAACATTGCAAACATCAAAAACGGCTGGCTCGATGGACTACAGCATCTTAGTGTGCTGAAACTTCAGCACAATAATTTGGCCAGGGTGTGGAAAAATGCTAATCCTGGTGGTCCTGTGCTGTTCCTTCGTGATGCTCAGAACCTTACYGTTCTTGAGTTGGACTACAATGGTCTTGATGAGATTCCAACGATGGCCTTTCRAGACCTCTCACAACTAAGATACCTCAGCATTAGTGGGAATCTCCTGAACTTTCTCCACGACTCCATTTTCGACGATTTGCGGTCTTTGCGCTACCTGCGGCTGCAGAAGAATCTTTTGACCTCGGTGAGGCCGGAGACGTTCAAAGTGCCGCTGTCCAASCTGACTGATCTCTACATGGATCATAACCCGTTTGATTGCACCTGCGAGAGCATAATGTGGTTCCACAAATGGCTCAATACCACCAACACTRGCGTACCTGATGTAGAAAGCTACATCTGCAACACTCCATCCTTGTACTTTAATCGCTCTGTGTTGGACTTCAACCCAGAATCATGTAAGGACCTGGTACCCTTCCAGGCTGCATATATAATCTCCAACACTTTAGTACTGGGTCTAATGGTTATAGCCTTCCTGGTGCACTACCAGGGCTGGAGGATTCATTTCTATTGGAACATTTTAGTCAGTCGCACCCTCGATATAAATGAGTTTCGCTATAAAAGGTTGAGCGAGTGCAGATACAAATA
Organism: Clarias batrachus; assembly: GCA_003987875.1. Classification (NCBI taxonomy): domain Eukaryota; kingdom Metazoa; phylum Chordata; class Actinopteri; order Siluriformes; family Clariidae; genus Clarias; species Clarias batrachus. Next base: position 22,133 of record QMIH01002775.1, on the reverse strand, counting down.
CAAAGCCTACATTGTCCATTCTCAGAAGGATATACTTTGGGTGGAGCGAAGCTTGCTTCCTTTGGAAGACAACGATTTCAGGTTCTTCTTGGAAGACCGGGATGCAATGCCAGGCTGTTCCACGTTAGAGACGATTGTAGACAACATGAGAATGTCCCGGAAAATCGTTTTTGTTGTCACTGAGGCGCTTTTGAATGATCCCTGGTGTAGACAGTAAGTCTAAGAATGAACACTGACACATGACATGTTGAAATAATGAATTGAAAGACATTTGCTAAAATTTGACCGCAAGCCAATTTCCTCTTCTCATGTCTGGTTCCTTAAAATTCTGCCTTGCAAGCTAGCCAAAACACTCATTTAGCAAATAGTTATTAAATAATAATAATTCAATAAAGCATATTCAGGTCCAGTTTGATGCTTATATTCATGTCATGGGCATTCAGATGGTGCAAATGATTAAAAACACAAACTTGTTTCAAGTCACAAGCAGTGACTTCTCAGTTATGTCTTTCTCTCTCTCTCTGTCACTAGGTTTAAAGTCCATCACGCCCTTCACCAGGTAATGGAAGAGAATCGAGACTCGCTGGTCCTGATTTTCCTTGAAGATGTTGCAGAGTACCGCCTGACTCAGTCGCTAATGTTGCGTAAAGGCATGCTGAAACGTCGCTGCATGCTCCAGTGGCCTCTGCAAAAAGAGCGCATTGCGGCTTTCCGCCAGAAGCTACAGCGGGCGTTAGCCTCAAGCAACCGTGTTGGCTAAAGCCGACTGTCTGGGTAGAACCCGGATGAAGCACTTAATGGACAAGGATTGCTGTTAATGCTAGCCTCAGTTGGTGCTGTTTACCTTTCTAGTGCCTTTGGTAACAAGTTGGCTTTTTATGCTAGCAGTTTACAAGGTTGAGGCTACCTTGATGCAGCTACTTAGCTCTCTTAGCACACTAGGTTCATACTGTAGATAACAAGTATTACTTGTGTATTTTTAGTGCTGAAACTAAAAATACAGTCCGCTAATCTACTTTATGCTGACAGAGCTAGATGGATTTAGGTTTGGAGAATGTCAAGCTAATGATACTTAGGGTAAATGAAAGCTAAGTAAGCAAAATTTTGCTGTTGCTAGCCATTTTGATCACTTATCTTCAGGTCAGAAGAGATCGAGTGAGTGATGGAACGGTTTTAGGCTTTTAGACGATACAGCATAACCTCGGCATACGAATTTAATTCGTTCTGGAGGCGAATTCTTAAGGCGATACACATTTTGTGATGTAAATGCAGATAATCTGTTTAAGCCACCGTAAAAATATTATTAATATTACAAAAAAAAAAAAAAAAAACTTTGGCAATGTCGGCATCATGGGTTGACTCTTTCGAAACTGATCTTGCTGACTGAAAAATTTGTCGTGAACTTACTTCGCTTTACTTTCCATTGATGCAAATAAGTTATAGCAAACAACATAGCAAACAAGGTATAGCAAACAACCTAGCAAACAACTTAGCAAATAAGGTATATCAAACAACTTAACAAATAAGTTATATCAAACAAATTAGCAAACACGTTCTAGCATCAACTTAACAAACAACTTAGCAAGTAAGGTATATCAAACAACTTAGCAAACAAGTTCTAGCATCAACTTAGCAAACAACTTAGCAAATAAGGTATATCAAACAACTCAGCAAACAAGCTATAGAAGAACTTAGCAAGCAAGTTATATCAAACAACTTAGCAAATAAGTTATATCAAACAACTTAGCAAACAACTTAGCAAATAAGGTATATCAAACAACTTAACAAATAAGTTATATCAAACAAATTAGCAAACAAGTTCTAGAATCAACTTAGCAAACAACTTAGCAAACAAGCTATAGCATCAACATAGCAAACAAATTATATCAAACAACTTAGCAACCAAGTTCTAGCATCAACTTAGCAAAAAACTTAGCCGGCGTTCGGTTCGGTTTAGTTCAATCGTTCGTATGTGTTGGGGTTCCACGTTAATTTTTTTAGTAGAGCTGAATTGCTAAATTTCTACTCAGGTATTTTATCCACAGGGTAAACCAGCTTCACTTTCTTTATTTCTAAACAAACAGTTTCACCTAAAGCGAAGCTCTTAATTGATTTTTTAAACGCCTCAGAGAGTTTTAATATGAACTTGAAACAAATGTTTTGCACTATATAGAGCTTTTAAAAATATTTTGTATTTTTTATGTTCATATATTTGCTCTAAACATGATATCAGAGATGATATCTGATTTTACACAACTGTGCTGGGGTCACATCTCATGACTTATGGGTATAGTCTGCCCTCTAGTGGCTGGTTCTGCAAATAAACAATTGAGTGTAAATTTGAAAGTGTAATCCGTATAAAAGAATATAGTACTACTGTATATGTTAAAAGCACATAATCAAGCATCATGGATTACATGATGGATTATGTAACTCTCACAGATTGACCTGTATGTACTGTCATTTTAGAAACTTTTACATTAATATGTTTTACGCTCAGCTATGTGGCCAATAATAAAAAGACACGTGATGCAATAATAAAGTTTTTACATTAGCTGTAAGCTGTAAGTTTATGACTATATTAGTATAATTTACGCACAAGACCTAATTCATAATAGAGACATAAAGAAAATAGCGTTTGTTTTAAGGCATGGGAACAAAGTATAATGTAATTATAAGTTGAACATATAATAATGAGATAATTCATGTCTCACATGTGGCAGGATGATTGTTGATAATAACTTGCCTAAGGATTAAAATTAAATACGTAAGGAAAACACCAAAGAATATGTAAATAAACAATGACTTAAACATGATTAAATGACAAAGTAAACAAGTAATCAGTAATTAAACAACTATATAAATAATTATGGCAATATATAAATGTCTAATGTAATTGATAAATAAATAAATATTAATATGAAAATATGTACAAGTAGTAAGTAAATGTAATGTAATTTGGTAAATAAGTCAGTATAATGAACTATATAAATATATAAAAAGTAACTATACATAAATAAGTACATCAGTACGTAAAACATAAGCAAACAAGTGATTGTTGAAATTATAAGTACATAAATAAATGAGTACATAAATATGATTAATTGTAATGTAAGTAAAGTAAATGTAAGTAAACAAATAAATACTCAGTAGATAAAATCTATATAAATTACATAAATATACAGTAGAATCCAACAAGTCAGTTAATAAGTAATTACAATGAAATAAGATTGTATGCAAGTAATTAAATAAAAAATTGTAAATATCTGTAATGAAATAAAGAAATAAAAATGTAAAAAAAAATAAAAAGTAATTACACAATAAACAGTATATAGTGGGGAAGATAAATACACTGAGTGCACATGAGCAACTGCTTATATGTGGCTGCAATAAAGAAGGTATTGTATACTGTGATAAAAACAGTATACAGAGAAAGACAAGGGATTTATCCAGCGTGATATTCTTCATTTATCTTCGCCTCGTCATTGATCAGTGCTGTGATTACAGGTTTGCCTAGAACGTCGTCATGCTTTTGATTCACACTGGGCCACAGCCTCGTTAAATTTGGGAATGGCTGCACTGGAGTAAAGAGGCACTCGTATCTAGCTTCATGTCTTCCTGTCTCCATGTTTTAGGCATTTTACTCTCTGTATACAGATCAAAGAACAAAGTCCAGAGTGAGGACTAGTTCTGTACAAACACACTGTGTGGGGGTTGTTTAGAGCACGACTGTCAGTGTAGCACTTTGAGATTTAATGAATGAAAAGTAATAAAATGTATTATTATTATTATTATTATTATTATTATTATGAGTGGATTTTAAGTCTTTGACTTTGCATGTATAGTATTTGTAAATTCTTTTACATGAATAAGGCTTATTCTTAGGTTTTGTACCTGTGGCTCAGAAAGAATTGCTGACCAGGTAGAAATCATGAAGCGTTCAGTAAACAGAGTACATTATGGCTTACATTCAGTCACTTTCTTTGGAAAAATCTTGGAAGTGTTTTATATATTGTATTGTATTTTATTATATTTTTAAAGCCCCCAGGTGGCAGGATCATGACACTACAGCTGCTGGTATGAACTGGGCCATACACCTGCTGGGAGATCATCCTGACATACAGAGGAAAGTTCCACACACACACACACACACACACACACACACACACACACACAAGGAGATACAGAGACAGGAGAGGAGTGTGATTAGTTACATATGGTCATAAACAAACATAGATCCAAACATTTTCTGGATTCCATACAGAGTCACACTGACAAGGTTTTACGAGATGTCCATCATCAGTGTAGTCCTCTTCAACATCCCATAATAGTTGTTCATCACATAAGGCCCAGAAGAGCTGATATAGAGCTGTGAGGTAATAACATGACTTATTGTGTTCCTTAAACTTCACATAGAAGGATAACAGAGATTATATATTTAGCAGAAGAATATTTTTTAAAAAGGTTTTTAAGGAATTGAGGTTTATAGGTTTATAGTTTTTTTTTTTTTGTATCAGAGAAGGAATGAAGCAACAGAAAGCGAGGACAGTAAATGATCAGGACACAGAATGAGGGAGAGAAATGTCAACACTGTCAAGTTCAACTCTTATTTATTTCCTAATAGACCACTGAAGCCCCGCCTCTAATCTCTCTCCTGATTGGTCGGCTCAGASGGGCGGGGTGAGCTCCTAGAAACGCTACGATGTATCACTATAAAGCGGAGAGCTCGGAGCGCGTGCCCGCTATCTGCTGCTCGTGCGGCTCCGCGTACACGTCATGGCGCGCGCTCTGGGTCTGGTGGCTGCGGGCGCGTGCGTCCTCGCGCTGGTGCTGGCCTGGGTCTCGTACCGGCTGATCCGGGACTTCGTGCGGATGTGGACCGAGCTGAAGCCCGTGCCGAGCATCGGTGTCGCCTACCCTGTGCTCGGGCACGCGCTGCAGCTCAAGACCAGAGCCGGAGGTGAGAGGCAGGGCACATACACAGTACAGTACCACCACAGGCATGACGTCATCAGGTAAACAAGTAAATAAGGGCTGGGTGCAGGTAAATAAATTATGAATCAAGCAAACACCTATGGACGCAAATAAGGAAATATTTAGGCATAAATAAGTTTACAAGTTAAATAAATAAATAATATATATATTTATATTGGTAAATAAATAAATAAGTGCATAGTTTAAAAAATGTACATGAATAAGTCGCATAATTAGGTAGAGTAAAAGTAAATAAATAAGTAAATAGCTTTTTTAAAATACATAAGTAGCATAAATAAGTATATGTCTAATTAAATAAATAACCAGGGGCGCCGCTA
>QMIH01002774.1:30382-53627 GCA_003987875.1 Clarias batrachus | reverse complement strand
ACACCTTTTATAATGAAAACTAATCATCAACTCGGATCAGGTGCGCGCCCACGTGACCTGACCGAGTTGAGAAACCGGGAAATGAAGTCTAAACTAAAAAAGGACTACACACAMAAAACACAGGGCGCTTTGGCGCCCTCTAGAGGTTATCCCTGACATTGGGAAACTAATCAATAACTGGGTGGTGTACTACAGTGGGGTTACTGTGACTCCATCCACTCCAACTTTATTTTACTTTAATAACTGCAATTCATATTGACTATAATTTTTTTTATTTATTATTTACAGTTAATGTTATGGACCATCCATAGCTTCATTGTATAGCAGATAAAGCACATACTGTATACACAGTTTCTTTTGTGAACCTCTCCCTATTTTACTTGTTATTGATGTTAGTAAAACCATGTTATCATGTCACTTAACTGTCCTTAGAAAATTATCTGTAAATTCCATAAAGTCAGTTTAAACTCTAACTATTGCAAAGTGCTATCAGCAAATACCTCTTCCACTAATGTTAAATAAATACAAGTCCCTCTATGGGAAGTTTATACTGTAAGCTATTACAATTTTACTTATTATACTTTGAATCTTGATGCATTGATCACAAACACTGATTATTTTTGTAGCAGGAGCCTGATGTGGAGTTAACAGAGTTAAACTGAAATATGTTGAAAGGATAAATATTACTCTCTTTTTACTGTGTAAAAATATATTTCTGTTACTAATAAACTATTGCTGTTCTATGTGTCATGTCTTGACAGGAGGAGGCGGACGCAGATGCAGGTTCCATTTTTACAATGTTTATTCTCTTTTGATATTTCTTTTTGTCCCCCCCCCCTTTTGGGCAAAAGAAAACAACGAAAACAAAAGCCGGTTGAGAAAGCCTTGACTCCGGTTACAAATTGTCCCCGCAAACGTGACCCAGACCTGCAGACACTGCTCAGTCCGGGGCAAAGAAAAAGGCACATGTAGTTTAAACACAGAGACATTCATGACAAAGACGGTGCACAATAGCGAACAGGCAAGGTGCTACGGGTTCGACCGGAATAAATAGGTAGAAACACAAGGGGAACACAGGTGCACTTAATTTAGTGTTAAGGTGAAGACAGTACACACGTAGAAACAGTAGGTGGGGACAAAGCTTCAGTAATCAAACTCAGTAATCCGGCGAGCTGGATCTTATTCTCCAGTACTGTGGTGGTACAGGTGTTACACTATGATGTAGATTATTTCAAGAAGATCTTAACATATGACAATATATAATTTGATACTGAAGCAAGAAAGAATTTCAACTTGATGTAAGCCTCGCTTACAGAACCGCACAGAGATGGTGAACATAAGGATTCCAGAATGCAATTCATATACAGTAAACGCCAATTATGTGACTCTGGACCATTTGTGACCTCGAAATTTTTCACGATTCATGAAACATATTTTGTCCAGAAGTGTAAAAATTACCTACGTTTAAATAATGTTATGGTTTATTTCTTTGTTCATGATCTATCTGAGAAATCAAATCACTAAACATATTGAGGTACTTACAACTTTTGTGAAACTAGTTCTAGATGTGGAATCAACAAGAGCTGATTTGTACTTGGAAAACATTATTGATGGAATTTATAAAGTTGGACTTTCCTGCTCCGACTTCACCAACAATCAGAATCCTGACAAATTAAACATTATGATTGCTGAGCTTAAACTTCATCAATGTTTCTTTTAAAGTGTGTTTTCCCTATCACACACACACACAATTGCATTGCATGCTGCTCTCTTTGACGCAGGCTCTTCATGTTCACCTTTCTTTGTCTTTCCTTCTTCTTGGCCCTATTTACTGCAGTGACGTGCTCTCATACCAGGTGCTACCTAATTATCGCCTATAGTATGCCTATCGGTATGCCATCTCTGTTGTTCATGCCCACGACAGCGTCACCTAGCAATCGCATGTAAGAGTGACTACAAACCTGCCCGTACTGAGCAGCGTGTTGGATTTCCTTACAGATCTGCCCCTCACAAGACCTGTGTCATTACATATTGTGATTTGTATTATTTATGCAAGAATTTATAACACAAAAAATATTCATCAATTTAATTTTAAATTACACATTATTACTTTTAGATGAATTCATGTAATAATAATAATAATAATAATAATAATAATAATAATCATAATAATCATAATAAACATTATGAATAATCATAATTACATAATAATCTGTTTACTTCTGTATTGTTATGGTGCAGGAGTAGTACATGCTGTGTTTACTCTTAGTCAACTCTTCCAGGAGACTCACAGTTTGAACTTTTTTCACCTTCAGTCATTAAGCCCCAGCCCACTTTCTGTTTTACACTCTCTCTCTCTCTCTCTCTCTCTCTCTCTCTCTCTCTCTCACACACACACACACACACACACACACACATCAATGCTGAACACACTCCTTCTTGAAAGAACATGATTAACTGTAAACAGAAAGTGAAAGTAACAGAGCTGGATAATCGAAATGCTACTGAATTTCTGGGTCATTTTAACCCAGCTCATGTTCGATAGTGTTGCTAGTGCTTTCGACTGAAAAACACTATAAAGGTATTTTGATAAGCCTGGCAAAAATGCTCTATCATAAAATGTTCTAGCATTAATGAGATTCAGAGTCAAGGTGCATCATTCACACACTGCGCATGCGCCGGTAAAATTCAGCGGTGGGAAAAACGGATGACGTTTACTGGCGTTACTGTAATTGAGTAGTGTTTTTTTTTTTTTGTGTACTTCTACCTTTTAAAGTAGTTTTGTTTTGTTTTAAGTATTGTACTTCGCTACTGAAGTACAAAAAAAAAAAAAAAACTGCACGCCGGAACCCACTGCACTGATTGATTGGAGAACAAACGCGCTAAATTCACAAGAACGAAATGCCATTGAATACTTATGAAGCAAACCTCTGGTATTTGTTACGATCCGCAAGATGTCGGTCGCTGTGTGTATTTGTATTTGTATTTGTCCGTGTTGCTGTGCTTCGTTGCGCTGGCGTGTGTGTCTCGTGTCCTGGTCGCGCGCCGCTCCAGACTCCACTCCAGGTTTTCTGACKGTTTCCCCACATMGGCATYTACCTGACCTTCCACACGGCCGCTTCCGCCCTGAGAGTGACGTCATCACCCAGCGCCACCAGATATAAACCGGTGAGAGACGCGGGAAAGAGGAGGCGTGCAGGCGAGGTGTAGGTTGTGTTAGAGAGAGATTATTTTTTGGATTGTATTTTCTGGTTTTGACTTTTTGCCTCCATTGACTTTGATTATTGCTTTGGTTGCTCTTTGTATATATTTGGAGATAATTTCACTGTATGTTTGTGCACACACCAGTAGTAGGCGCGTGGCTGCCATTTATTTTGGGCAGAAGGAATTTACTCACCTTTTTGTGGTTTAGGTATTGTTTGTGGGTGTTTTTCTTTTCTTTCTTTCCTTTTTTAGCAGTAATATAGCTACTAAAATACAGTTGTAAATAATGTTCATTATTTTGGCCTGTCTCCACCCTGAAGCTGATCCTGCTGTGTATTTTTTTTGTAAAGCAATACAAACCTCATTATTTCATCAGTTAATAACTGGATCTAGTTCTTTCTGCCATATACCACATTTTCCATACAGTTTATAATTGAACCCTGAACTGTTCTTTTGCTGTTCGGCCGACACTAGACTGGGACTTGACGCCATATTTAAGTGACCACTTTGATTTTCAAGCACAAGAAAGACAACAGCTTTATTATGCAAAGGTGCTCCTTCAGTTAAAAATAACTAGTTTAAAACGTGTATCCGCTTGTCTTTTTTTAAAATACACTGAATCCCCCATCCCACCCTGCTGTTAAAACAAAGTTACTTGGAAACTAAAGTAAAGAGTAGGATTACTAGAGTCATTTTTTATGAGCTACTTTTTTACTTCAGTAGATTTTTATAATGGTAACTTTACTTGTACTTCAGTAAAATGTCACTGAGGTAACAGTACTTTTACTTTTTATTATTATTATTATGTATTAATCTTTCCACCTCTGGTAAACATGGCATCACCACAGCTGATAAGGTGACAATTTATTATTATTTTTTTTTTTCAAAATTAAAATGGTAAACAAAAATACTGTTTCAAAGCCACATAACATGGCAACAGTGCAGTGGTACTAAAAATTAATATGAAAATGTATAAATGTAAAAAAAAAAAAAGTAATTATAAATTTCCCACCTTCATTTTACATTTTTATTTTACATTATTCCATGTCACAAGGGAATTGTGTCTAAAATTTAACAAAGCCATAATTATATTACTGACTTTACACTTAATATTTCTAAACTGTGAACACATTCTCTACATGAAGGTCTGTGTAGATGTCATAAAGCTCCACAGTGTTATACTACTAGATAACTATCATATTCTCCCATGTTGTGTCCGTTTGTTATTTATAAAACACACACGCGTTACTGTAAAAAGAATAAGAAAGTAGTTTAGATAATCATTAGAATTTTGCCCATTATTTTGTACAGTTAATCTCCTAAACATTAACTTACTCTTAACTTAAAGTTAGATGATGTCCGTGTACTGTATGTGTAGTGAAGTGATACTGAGTACATGTGACTGAGAATGTATGCGTGACTGAGATGTGATGCATCCTGTTAAATGTTTTATTGCATCAGAGCAAAATGTTTGCAACATTAGTAACATTTAAGTTGGATTAATAATACTATCCTCTGGGGTCTGAGGCCTTTCTGAAAACCTGCAGTGAGTCAGGGCTCTTCTTAATTTTGTGTAAATTTCAAATCTTTACTAATGTAGTTGTTATGATGTGGGCCTCATAAGAGGTAGCTCTGCAAGGTAATATTCTGCAGTGAGAGAAATATCTGCTGTCACCAATGCTGGGCGGCAGCACCGTGAGGTCAATCAGCGGAGATGCACTACCCCCCCTGTCATCCTGTGTATTTAGGATGAGCTAACGCTGCTACTGATTTTATTCCAGTTTACTTGTTCAGTTTGATTGCCACCCTTTTCATTCAGCTCGGGGATAGAAGGGGAGCGATGTTGGTCGTCATCATCATCAGGCACTGGTTCATCATCACTGACCCTGCTGCACTTGCAGCTTACACTGATGAGTCGTATATCTTAGACTGCATCAAGATGATACCCTTTGACCAGCTAAATATTGTTTTTATAGTTGTCTTTATTGTCACTATATGTTTATATTTTTTTGTTTGTTTCTTTGTTTTAGAAAGATATATCTACCTTTATATATTTCTGCGATTTCTGAGGCTGGTGACTCGGATGAACTTCTCCTCCGCAGCAGAGGTGACTCTTGGTCTTCCTTTCCTGGGGCGGTCCGCATGTCAGCCAGTTTCTTTGTAGCGCTTGATGGTTTTTGTGACTGCACTTGGGGACACTTTCAAAGTTTTCCCAATTTTTCGGACTGACTGACCTTCATTTCTTAAAGTTCTTGATGGCCGCTCGTTTTTCTTTACTTAGCTGCTTTTTTCTTGCCATAATACAAATTCAAACTCTTTGAATGAGAAGGTGTGTCCAAACTTTAAATAGTAATTTATTTCTGTATTGCATTATATTTTTATACTAGTAAGTGTTATTAAAAATTAATCTCCACATTAATGAGCCAAATGTATTATGATGTGGGATGTGGTGAGCTGCTGTGGGCCAAGAAGTCCAGGGCCACATTTTGGTCCCAGTCTGCCCCTGACTGTTACTGTAACTGAAGTTGGAAAATCTGGTATTTGCTTCATAATACAGAATATTATAGTTATTTAAACAATGCAGTGGTCCCCTTGTTCATTTATAAATTACAGTAATCAATCTATTTGTATTCCACTTTAAAGCACACTATGTTGCACTATTGTTCCTGAGGCACTGGTTGTCTGATGCCACGCACTGGTTTGTCACCAAGGTAAAGGGCTGTTTTTCTTAATGCATCACAGGCCATGTTCACAATCTGATCGAGCGCCTTGAGAATCAAAGCATCAGTGTCACTGTCTGTGTCCATCTCCTCATGGTAGTTTTTAACAGGGAAGATGTGGTTCATTGGAATCCCCAGAAGATAACTACACTTTTGCATCTGGACAAATGCACACACACACACACACACACATATATATATATATAGATAGATAGATAGATAGATAGATAGATAGATAGATAGATAAATGATCAAGATAAGTTTGCATGTATCTGCATAACCACATGCTTACTTTCTCTTTGATCTTTCTGCTGGTGTAGATCTTCCTTACGTTGTTAGCAACCAGTGGGCATGCTAAATCTGGTTTTGTCATGATGATCACTTGAGGGATGTCTGCATGACATGAGAAATTATTTGTGAACAATCTCTGCAACATTTCAACATCCTAGACAAATCGAATAGTCAGTATCGCAATTTGTACTGAGGGTTACGTGTTACTAGTAAGGATTTATAAGCTGCATCCAACAATATCCATATGTCAAATGTACTTTTACATATAAACATAAGGGTAAGAATTGACGTGAAGAATTGTTAAAGCATACCACTTCATTAAACCATTTGCATGCTTTTTCATAGAGAACACTGAATACCGAATAAAGTGATTAGAACCTGTATTGTTAAATCAAACCAATTTTGTTATTATAGTTACAATTAAATCACCGTCACCAGTTATTATATACTTAACTGAGTGCATACTGTAGCTGGAGTCCAAGTCTAAATATTAATGTAACTTTTGGACTGACTTTGCCAAGTCCGAATATTACCTACAGACATTTAATTATCGGTTTTCCGTGTTTTACGAGCTCAACCATGATATTGTGGAGCGTTATTATTTAATTGTTGTGTTATGTAGACTACATTAATTTTGTCACTCTAAGGCTTTCTTTAAAAAAAGAAAAAAATAAAGTTCATATCAATTGGCCTTACTGTGTTTGGCAGCTTCCCTGCGTATTTTTTTCATCTTATTAATGACTGACTCTTGCATCAGTGATACTTTGTCTGCAGCCATAATGTTGACCAGGCAGAAGGGTTGATCCTCTAGATTTGGGTTGCTTCTGTAGCCAGGGCCTGGCATCGACCCAGAGGATCCATGCTTAAACTGATTGTGTACACAGGAAAAGAAAAAAAAAAAGCCTAAAAATCACCTAATAATATACAAAAATTCTGAAATAATGTACATGAGGAGTGGGTCAAAATGCAATCAATTATAAAAATTAATTGCTTATTCTCCCACAAGCCACAATTTTAAACTTAAACTCACATTATATCCTTCATCAAGAAGGCCATGTAACGCTCTGATGAGGTCCTGTGACTGGGCACCAGCTTCATCGACTTCAAGTCCCATGATATCGTTGAAAACAAAAGGCAAAATTGAACCATCCTGTCTTTCAATGTAATGGGTTCTGTACTGTAAGACAAAAATAGAACTAAATAATTTTTTTTTTTTAAAGTATATCTATTTTTATTGCTGGCGACTCATCAAGGTCATTTAAGGTATAATCAACATACATATTTTCAGAAAGTCTAAGACATACTTCGACTGCACTAGAAACTGTGTCAATCACTGAGACATATATTAACCAAAAAGGACTGCTATAAATATGAGAAAGTTTGTTTTCTGGAATCCAGCAGCGTTGGAAGGAAGAGGTGAAAAGAAAAGAAAAAAAAAAACATCTGTTCATAAAAAAAATAAATAAATAAATAAATATTGCTGAGACAGCTTAATGTTAAAAATTCTGCAAATGTCCAATGAAGAACTACTAACGATTCAAACGATTCTTAATTAGGTGATGTTTAGATTTTTTAAATTAGGTAATAATACTGAATATATCTAATCTCATCCTCGGCCTGAATTCTGCAACAGAGCAGCTTAGCTTAACTGAATGGAGTTCCATTTTTGTTCATAATTGCTTAAAAATTTAGACACAGCTGACTGGAAACAGCCAGAGCCATTGTTCTCACTATGTGATGGATGTCTTTAGTTGGGGCTATGTTTACTTTCAATTAATAAAGTTAAACAACTCACTAATTTGTTTTTTTAAGGGCATTTTGTCCCTTGTTTTATTTGCATATTTATCTTGTGGTGCTATTTGTTTTTAAAATGCAAATTACAATACAGTATTCCAGGGTAATAATTAATTACTTTTTAGTCAATGTGAAGTTGTTCCATATTTTTTTTTCTACTTGATCTGGATTTTATTACATACATACATAAATTAATAAATAAAAACGAACTGTACAGCTATTAAAAAAAAAACATTTTGCGTCATATTTGTGATTTATTCATTTTCAATAAAGCAGAAAAATACGTGAAAATCCTCTAGGATTATTATTATTTGTGGTTCGATAATTTCGGCAGATATTTTAATCTATATTGAAAAATATTTTTTAAAAATCATTAGGGTAAAGTCTTTAATAAATTGTTTAAAAAAATGAAATACTTACTGTTTTCGTAAAACTCTTTCCACGTATTTCACCTGCTGAATTTGTAAGAGCATCACAAGTGATTCGTTTTTGGAAAGCATTATTGACCGAGTTTATGAAGCTGGATTTTCCAGCTCCAACATCACCGATCAGCAGAATCCTGACAAACCGAACATTTTGGTGGTTGAGGTGGAGATTCCTCAGTTTCTGTTCAATGCCACTCATATTCCTATAAAGCAAGAAAAATTGTAAACATTCAGGTGAGTTTGCAGTGTTTTTTTGCTAGATGGATAGGTGTGTAGAAATCTACAGTAAGTCCTGCATAAAAAAGCTTGAAGGTGGTCACCAAGACAAAGACACATATATGCACAACACACTTGTCCGATTTATTCTTCTTATTATTATTTTTTGTAAAAACTTTTGAAAACCATTTATGGTTAAACAATTATGTGTCACTTTGTAACATGTGGTTGTAATATGACAAAATGTAGAAAAAGGGTTATGGATACTTTTGCACTGTAGTGCAATGAATTCATAGTGCCGTGAATTTCACAGTTGAATAATAAAAAATATATGAACAAATAATCACAGTCACATGATAGTATCAATGTTGGTGCAATTACTGACATATCAGAAGGAAACATAATACTACAGATTGTCAAGGAAGAAATGAAACCGAACCAAATTGCAGACTCATAGATGCAGAGAAGGTTAGAGAATTTAACCGACAGCATGATACACATTGAAACAACAGCTGATCAGGGAATGTGTTGATATTTTAAGTCAATGCGCCAAAAACACACAGAGATTGAAGTAGCGACACAAAACGTCTTACAATGCAGAGAGACAAATCAAACCCGGAAGCGACTTTCCAGATCAAAGTTCATAATACAGGTCATACACAGAGAGAAATCAGAATCCAGAAGATGATCCTGAAAGCAAAAGCATGAAGCATAACCTGAAAAAATACAGACAGGTTCATACACAGCTCGACATCGCTAAAGGAAATCATACAACAACAGGACGAGAGGTACCCAAGCAAGATACTTCAGCAATTATTGTATTTTTGTTATATATATAAGTGTGTATTCTTTTTTGGGCCCCTCTTCATATATCCATTAATAAAACTAAAGTGCATAAGTAGGAATTTCTAAATGACTTAACACAAGGACCACATTACAGAAGAGTACTGTAGCTACTGCAGAAAGCTCAACACCATACAGATATAGGGCTGCATTGTATGGGTGTGACATGATTAATTTCTGTGCAATATAAATACACTAATTTTCCACTTTTTCCTCTATTCTTTAATTATCTTTTGGTTCACTTTCAATTTGTTATTTGGAATGATTTTTACCATAATCTTTTTGACAAATAAGACAATTAAACAGAGAGGTAATCCTACAACACTCTTGAGAGACACATGAGTACTTAGTGTACAAGAAATATGAGATTCTTGGTCTGTGCCTAAGAGGCTATTGAGCTTTTCCTCTTCTTTTATTGAGATTCTGGACCTCTTTTCAGATAAATAACAGATAATAACAAACAGAAAATAATAAAGAACATCAAAGTCACTTGCTGGATGACATTTTATTCCATTTGTTTTTGTTTGTGGACAGTAGTCCTGCTAGATCTGCTAGTGATTATCCAGGAAAAATAAATAAATAAATAAATAAATGAACAATAATAATCCTACTACTACTACTACTACTACTACTACTACTACTAATAATAATAATAATAATAATAATAATATCCATTTACTGAAATAATGTGGTCAATAATCAAATATAAATAAATTATGTTAAACTGAAACGTAAGCATGAAATGACAGTTTTTACATGAAGCTGAAATAGGAAGAAGTGCATTAAAGTTTACATTGCTATAAAACAAAGGCGTACATATGGTCAAATGGCTATAGAAATTTTTGAAGGTAAATGCAACCTACCCCCAAGGCATTTTCCTCCATTCTTCATTAAATTCTAAAATAAATACAATAATAATTTTATTAATCATTGGCTGACAGTTATTTTAATATTAGAGGTATTTGTCCTACTGCTTTATAAACTCACCTGGAGGTTGTGGTGTATAAATATCAGAGCTATAATAGTCATTAGAAGAAGAAACATAAAGGTTTTGCTCTGGGCTCAAGTGGTTCCTGTGTTTCTCCTGTAGTCTGACTGGAATCCTGGAACTTTGTTCAAAACTTAAAGGACCATAAACAAACATATGTCATTTTGCAGGTTGATAGTAGCTTAAATGCTATAAAATAATGTTGACATTCTGTTGTATTATGGCTGCATTTGCAACACTATGTTGTGGCATTCATTGATTGTTACCCCAGTGTCATTTAATCATGTTGTGTTTATGATTAACATTGCAATCTTATTACCACTATATGGCACTGTCATACAGGGTTAAGGTTCCTGCTGGGCTGCTATTATCCAAAGGTCCTTCTTGTTGATAAGTAGATCAGATTAGTGACCAAGCCTGGGTTTTAATGTCTAATTAATGTGCTTAAAATGTTACTATTTTCACTTGTATTTTTTCACTTATATTATAAATATCAAATAAAAACCAAATAAATGAAAGCAAACATTTTGTAATGATGCGGGTCGCGCGAGGGGCAGAGCCGTTCATAAACTGTTAATAACAAGCAAAAACAGACAAAAAAGAAAAGAAAAGAACGAAAGAAAAAGAAAGACAGACAGAGAAAGTAAAAGACAAAGAAAGTCAAAGACAAGACAAGCACGCAGAAAGTTGAGAGACAGAGGCAAAGTCCCAGATGCCGGCGAAAGCGAAAGAGGGAGAAAGAGAGAGCGGCACGCATTAGTTCAGCATGCGCACTCAATTTAGTAGTGCAAAGCACAAACAAGATTATCTCAATAAATCCTCGGTAAAGGCGAATGCCCCGAGAGGTTCCTTAGTTTTGTTTTTGGTTACCAGAGCCATGTCCTTTCTCGTGTAGATGTCGGAGCTCTGTTTATTTTGTGTTTTCAGTTTTCTTTTGTTTCCTTTTTGTTTCTTAATTAATAATCCCATGCCATCTCCAAGCGGGTAGGTCCTCCTGTGCATAACACAAGCACTCTCACATACTCCTATTTCGTTGACCCCCTCTAAAGCCCTGCGTCAGGGCTCTTATCATTAAAAAACATCTCATGGTGCAGCTCTCCATTCGTTGAGGCACTTAGGGCCACGTTTCATCATCAACATACAGCGAGTAGTGTAGTGTCGCCCATCCTTTCCATTTGTCAAGAGGGGCAATCAGTAGCTGACTACACAGTTGAGTTTCGTACCCGGGCCGCCAGTTTGGGGTGGAATGACACAGCCCTTAGGGGCTCTGTGAGCGGCTGAAGGATGACCTAACCATATGTGATCCTCCACAGGATCTGGAGGAATTTTATAGGCTAACCATCCGCGTGGATAACTGCATCTGTGAGCGTCAGACCAGACGTTCCGGCAGCTCCAGGCGGGGGAACATCGTCACCACCCCACAGAAACCGCTCCAAGCACCTGGCCGGTCGCTCCCACCGGCTATAGGCACAAAGCCTCATCTCCGCTCATGGAGAGTTCAGGGAGGCTGTGACCCCATTTGTGGCACAGCAAGCCACAAATGGGGTCACACCAGGAGGGGTGGGTCAGTGTTGACCCATAAGTCAGGACCCCGTCATGCAGGGCTCTTCCTACCAGCTACGCTTTCAGGGACCAGGATCCGGAGAGCCTGAACAGAGGCGCTTATCACAGAGGGGGCCACAGGAAATTTTATTGATGGAAGGCTAGCTGTGGTACTGGGTATTTCAGTTAGCCCACTCCCTTCTGCCATCCCATTGGTCTCCGTGGTCGGGGTGAGTGACGCAGAGGACGGCCCCAGTGAAGGCTTGGACGTCACTCCGAGCGAATCTCGTTTCTGGTAACCTGGGTCGCGCAAGGGGCAGAGTCACGCATAAACGGACAGATCCTCAGGTTGCTACCACGTGGAGTTCTGAATAGGCAAAGGCACGAACATTTATACACGCGACTGCCAGGCAACGCTGCTGTCAGGCAATCAGCCTGAACGAGCCACACCTGGCGGCGTGTTATTTAAGGGTTCTGATACCACCGCACTTCGTGCGATCATTTAGTTAACACCGGTAAAGGTATCAGAGACAAAGACCAAAGACACAAAACAAAGAAAGATAGAAAATAAAAGAAAGACAGAAAGACAGACAAAGTGTGCTATTAAAAGACGAAGGCAAAGCCCCAACCTTTGTCTGTCTAAAATGCCAACGAAAGCAAGAGAGACGCGCCCATCAATCCGGCGCGTGCACTCAGTATATGTTAAAAGTGCGCAGCACAGATAAAGACAGAACTCTCTCTCATAAATCCTTGGTAAGGACATAAGCCCCGAAAGGATCTAAGTTTTTGTTTTAGTTTCCAAAGTCATTGAGCAATGCACGACCTACTTTACTTCAGGAGCACTGTATCTCAACAGGGGAGATATGAGAAGAACTACATTGTAAAGCATATACAATTTGATAAATCTTATACAAAAGGGGTGTGATCAATAAAAAAACAAGATGTTTGACCTTAAAAATCCCCATATTTTTCCACATAATGTTACAAAACTACCATGACTAATATGCAGCATTGACCTATTGATGATTTCAGAAATGTATCTTGGGTGGTGGGTTTGTTTTTAGTAATGGAATGGAAAGTGGGTTTACACAGTATGGAATTAATATTTTATTTTATTTTTTATGACATTGACAATGACAATCTTTTCATAATCTCAAACAGGGGTTCAAATTTTCCGCTTTAGATAACCAGTACCAGATCTGTACACGTGTCAAAGGTTGGTACCTTATAGCTGCCACTCATGATGGAAAAATGATTGACAAAAACATCTACTGATAATAAGATCATCAAGAAAATAAGCAAAAAGTCAAGACAGTAAATCACTGTGTATATCCTCTTCAGACATCAATGTCCTCATATATGGACATGACACTTTCTCCCAGCTTCATTGTATATAAATCCTCGTAAGATCCTCATATGAGGATGGTTATGGTATAGTCCTTTTGGAAAACCTCTTCCTGTTTAAGGTCAAGTTCTTATATTCCATGTGCTACTAAAGATAAACGGTGAGATGAATTTGCAGCGTACACAACAGGAAATTTCAAGTCTCAGGAGGATAATAGCAGGAATATAACAAAATACGCACCCAGAAAAACACACGCTAGAAATCAGTCAAATTTAATGAATATTAAAGGATCTTTGACCAAAAGCATTAGAACAAAACTCTGAACACATTTTGCTATTAAATCAGCTTAGTGTTTAAACACTGGATGTGATTTTATACAGACTGGGTGTATACGTCTCTTTAGGGGCTCTCAAATTCTTCTCTATTCAATGAAACATGTGTATACTGTACTTATATATTCTAGATTCTAGAACTCACATAGAATCTAGGTAATAATAACATGTAAAGTAAAATATTCCACACCTTTTTGTTTTAATTGAAAAAAGATATATAGTATTATAGTTCATATAGCTCATGAAAATAAAAAAAATCTCAAAATATCATAATGTTTCATATTGAGTCTGAATTAATTATTTTTATACAGTATACATATCATGTATCACATGATTGATGATTGAAACCTTATAAATCTCAACTGTGTATGATCAAGGTTCACTGTAAACTGAAAGGAAATGTATAATGCTGCATTGCCTTTGCACCCTTTTATTCTTCTCTCTCTCTCTCTCTCTCTCTCTCTCTCTTTTTTTACACACACACACACACACACACACACACACACACACACACACACACACACACATGCAGTAAAGTTGATATACATTAAAGTTGATGTAAGTTAGACCAACATTAGCAATGTAACAGTTATTGTTGCACTCATTATCGGAATAAGAAGAAATATTTATTGTAATATACTGTACGTCGTAAAGACGGCTTATTATATTACACTTATTTTACGAATTTTTTTCAATCTCTGCACTTTTGTCAGTTTATTAATAATTCTCATCATTTATAATGTTGTGGAAAGCTCTCTCTGTTGCACTAATGTCTCTGAGGCACTGCGATCTGAAGCCCAATTGAGATTTGGCACCAGTTTAGTTTAGTTGAGTTTAGTGTTTGTTTAGTTGTCACAGTCTGATAAAGTGCCTTGTAATCAGAGTCTTCCTGTCATCGTCTGTGTTTTTCTTTATCTCAAACTTTCAACCAGGAAGGGGTGATTTACTGGAATACTTTACTGCGCCTCAGGACTTGCATTGCCTCTCTAGCGAGGGACTTTAACACATTCAGAGGATGCCTACCCAGTCTGAATGTAATCATGTGAAAACATATATGTCTATAGATGATCTAAGGATATGCAATTATTATCAAACCAAGTGCATGACCAATAATTTAAAATGCACTGTTTAATCAATAATAGAATTAATAGCTTATTATTTCTGGTCAAACACTTTTTTCACACTGTATCCTTCCTGAAGAAAGCTCTATGAATGTCTTATGAATGTGTACCTGCTTGGTCTACTTCAGGTCCCTTCATGTCATTGGAGACAATGGCAAAGGGGAACCATACTTAACTTCAATGTAGTGATTTGTAGTATAAGTAAGGAAAGGAAGAAAGACAATGGAATCAGCAATATGTATAGTAAGAAAGGTGTAAATAAATGAAGAGACTGTAATGTATTATATTACAATGGCTGTAATGTATTATATATATAGAAATATATAGATGATATATATCATCACCACCGCCATGGCACCCGTCTGATCTCCACCTCCCACCGTGGTTGATACCAGAGCTGGGGAACCCATGCAACTAGGATGTGCCTCCTTGACCGCTGCAGAACGGGAACGGCGCTTCAGAGAAAGGCTCTGCGCCTACTGTGGGTCAGCAACACACCACAGAGCCATTTGCCCACTTCGTCCAGGAAAATCTCAGGCAGTTCACCGGGCCCCCTCCACCTCTTGGTCACGACACCTAATAATTCCCATCTCACGGATAAAGTACACCTCCGGTTTGGCCACAAACGAGTAGGAAGTACTGCGTTTATCAACTCTGGTGCCGAAGTTAACTTTATTCACTCTTCCTTTGCCAAAGAACTGGGGGTGGAACTTGAGGCGTTATCCCAGCCCATTCGTATCACATCTGTTGACCCCTGCCACTGCGGGGTTCTTCTTTGTGGGCTTAATAACATCACCATCAAGAACAGACACCCATTGCCTTTTATCAACTCAGCTCTGGATGCCCTCTCTGGCGCGACCACCTTCATAAAGTTGGACCTTTGGAGCGCCTACAACTTGGTGCGCATCAGAGAGGGCGATGAGTGGAAGACGGCCTTCATTACCCCCACTGGTCAGTATGAGAGCCTGGTCATCCCGTTTGGACTTTGTAACGCACCCGTCGCCTTCCAACAGTTCATCAACGATGTCCTTAGGGACATGCTAGGGCGGTGGGTGTTTGTTTACCTGGACGACATTCTTATTTACTCATGTACAGCCAAGGAACACATCCACCATGTCAGAGCGGTCCTTAAGAGATTGCTCGCCCACCAACTGTACTGTAAGTTGGAAAAATGCGCCGATTCTACTACACCCAGATGCAAGTAAACTATTCGTTGTGGAGGTGGACGCTGTGGATGTGGGCGCCGGGGCTGTTCTCTCCCAACGAGGTCCTAACCAGAAGCTATATCCCTGTAGTTTCTTTTCCAAGAAATCTGACCCCACTCAGCAACGATATGGGGTAGGGGACCGCGAGCTGCTGGCCATAAAGTGGGCTTTGGAAGAATGGCGACACTGGCCCCAGGGCGCCAGGGAGCCGTTCATCGTCTGGACCGACCATCAAAACCTGATCACCATCCGCAACTTAAGACATCTCAACCCGAGACAGGGGCGGTGAGCACTGTTCTTCGAACATTACAATTTAATGTAGCGCCCGGGGTCCAAGAACACCAATGCTGACGCTCTCTCCCGACAACATGAAGGAGACGTCAGACCCCGCGCCTGTCATCGCACCCGCCAAGATCATTGCACCACTTCACTGGGACCTGGAAATGAGGGTTCGCCATGCACAAGCGACAAAGACCGCACCGGCACGTGTGCCGTCTGGGTGACTCTACGTGCTGAACACTATTATCACCGGTGAAGCACTGGTGGCCCTCACTGGACTCCCGTCAGCTAAGAAAACAGCACAGCTGATTTTAGAACACGTAGTCCGACTGCATGGGATCCCAAAAGACATTGTCTCGGACAGGGACCCCAATTCACCGCACGGTTCTGGAAGGCCTTCTGCTGTCTGATCAATTCCACCTGTAGTCTATTCTCTGGTTATCATTCCCAGACTAACGGTCAGATGGAGCGGACCAACCAACAACTGGAGCGCTACCTGAGATGTCTTCACGTCTTTTCAGCCACCAATCTCAGCCCATTTGAGGTATGCCATGGTTTCCAACCATTGATGTTCGATCATCAAGAACCGGAGGTTGAGGTGTTGTCGGCCCAACAGTTGGTTCGCCGGTGTCGATGGCTGTGAAACCAAGCAAACGCTGCCATCCAACAGGCCAACTACCGCTACTCTATTCAACATCGCCATCGACACCCGCCGGGACGATTGTACAATGTAGGTGACAAAGTATGGCTATCTACCAGAAATCTTCACCTTCACACGGAATTCAAGAAACTATCACCCAAGTTTATTGGCCCATACCGCGTCACTCTCCGGATCAACACTGTCACCAACCAGCCTCAGCTGCTTGCGGCGCTCCGGATCCATCCGGTATTCCACACCTCCCAACTCAAACCCTTCATCACTTCACCCATGGTTCCACCCACCCATCGGAAGTCGGTCCTGGACAGGGGGGTACTGTCATGCGCACTCGCACCGTGACTGACACTAGGACCCGGAAGTAATACGGTTGCGTTTCAAGAAGCATAAAAGGAAACAAGATGGCACTTCACATCGCCCAGTCATTGAGTTCGCGAATGCCTTGTCCGACGCTTCGCCGACTATTCAGTGAGTACTCACCAATTTGGGTTGCTTCTTTGATTGAGTGTGTGTTGCTAGAACGTGAAATTATTTGTGTAGATCCTTGCTCTTCGCATAAGAGAGTTCTTAAACTAAACGCGTGTTTATCCTGCCTACTCGTGCTACTTCCGCATTTGGGTTTACCATCCTGCTACATAGGCTAACTGCTAAGGCTTCTGTGCTTATCTCAGGTTGTCTGTGACAAAATGACTAATTGGGCTCAATTTGTACATTTTCATTTAGGGGTGTACTCACTTTTGTTGCCAGCGGTTCAGCTATTATTGGCTGTATTTTTAGTTATTTTGAGGGGACAATAAATTTACAAATGTCTACTTTTCATTGTGTCAAAGAGTCATTTATGCAGTGTTGTCCGATGAAAATATATAACTAAATATTTGCAGAGATATGAGGGGTGTACTCACTTTTGTGACATATTGTATATATGATATATATGTATATATGTGTTGGAGATAATTATTAGAATCCCACCCTTATCTTAGCTCAGTTAAATTCCTAAACATTATCTTACTTTTAATTTCTTTTTCCTAAACATTATCTTACTTTTAAATGTTTTTCCATGTGTGTAATGAGGTGATACTGCTACATACACATGACTCAGACTGTGATGCATCCTGTAAAATAAAAAAGGTGGTAAAATCTGTCTTATTGTTAGTGCAACTGATTATACTAATTATGAAAATTATTACCATAAGCGAGAATATTACACTCATTTAAACAATGCAGGGGTCCCCTTGTTCATTTATAAATAACAGCAAATCAATCTATTTGTGTTCCACTGTAAAGCCCTCTATGTTGCACTAACATCCCTGAGGCACTGGGATCTGATGCCCCACTCGGGTGTGTCACAAAGGTTAAGAGTTTTTCCTTTAAAATGTCCCTGCATCACAGGCCATGTTCTGTATCTGATCGAATGCCTTGAGAATCAGAGCATCAGTGTCACTGTCTGTGTCCATCTCCTTATGGTAGTTTTTAACAGTTTCTAACAATATTCACACACACACACACATACACCACATTTTTGTTTTGTTGTTTTTTTCCCACGCTGTCACTTTTCCATGTGCTCATGTTTTCCCCGGCCCCCATCTGTTCCCACGCCCCCGTTTCCTCCCCGTCTACTCCTGTTTCTCATCTCAGGCTTCCTTGTTTTGACCACGGCTTTTGTTTAACGTTTTTGGATAGTCGTCTCGCTGCTTGATTTCTCGGCTATTGACCTTACGCTTCCTATTTTGATTACGGCTCTCGTTTTGCGCTTTTGGTTTCGAAACTACGCAGATTGATCCTCCGGCATTCGACAGTGCTTTCGCTTTCTGACCACGCTTCCGTTTGACGTTTTATTTATTGATCTGCACTTGGATCTACCTCGTTCCGCTCCACACCGTGACAGAAAAATCCAGCCACAATATGGATCCAGCAGATGTTGACTGCATGAAATTGGTGCTAAAGAGTCAAGGCGCACTTCTCAGAGCTCACCAGCAGGAGCTGCTCAGCAAACCCTTGCTGATGTCACGACCCAGCTCCAACGGCTCAAACTCTCACACACTCACTCACACACTTACTCACACACTCACTCACTATGGGCAAATTAGGAACTCCAGGTCCTTAAATGTGCCTTTCCAAATTATTAACTTTAAGAAAGTGTAGAGACATATTTTCACATCAATAACCTCTTTCCCAACAGTATCAGTACACACATCCCTTGACAAACACAATGAGGACAAAGGTGTGGTATGGCATGTGTGGTCAAAAACATCAGTTTGTTTGGTGTTAATCCATAGAAATAAACACTAAATATACAATCATGTTTAAAGGTTAATACCTCCTCTTTTAATTACAGTAAGTTCCCTACATACAGTTTTATGCAAAAGTTTGGGCACCCCTTGATAAATAAATCAAACATTGATGCATAGTTACTTCTTTTGCCATAAATTGAACAAAAAATAAAAACATTATTTTGGCACTGTGCAAAAGGTTGGGAACCCTAAGTGTTCTAGAGTCTCAGATACTTTTTACAAGGTTTCAGACCTTAATCAGATCATTCGATCTGATGCATGGCAACAGATGTCATTAGTAAATGCCAATGAAACTGGATGAATGGTCAGCTACTGTAGAAGTGGTAAGGGACACAGCTATGTGGTCAAAGAAAGGAAGATAAGGAAAACTGGTGCAATGAGGAAGTACAGAAAAGCATCAAGAGAACAAGACTTGCAAAAAGGATTGGGATTGTATGAGATGAGATGAGTAGACATAAGTATAAGGAGATGTGATGTAAAGTGAAGAGAGAAGTGGCAAGACTATGAAATAGGAGTATTGTGTATTTTAATGTGTTGTATGAGAAACAAACTCAAAGGAAGGAGAAAATGATTCATATTGACTGGTTCGACAAAGGGACAGAGTGGGGAAGGATGTACAACAGGCTAGGATGAGAAATGATACAAATGGAAATGTTCTGACAAAGGAAAGAGTGTGTTTTGAGAAGGTGGATGGAGTATTTTGTGGAGCTGATCGATGGAGTAAATATTGGAATTAATGAATCAGGTAGTGTAATGTTTCTTAATAACTATAAGAAAATGTTTTTGTAGCAAACCCAAGCATATTTCAGGACATGAACTCCAGCAGCAGCAACTTCATGCTCTCTTACTCTTGATATAACCCATTCAACTGAGTGCAACACTACTGACACCTAGTGGTCAGATTACTCCATTGGCATCTTAAATACCTTCTATCATTACAGGTAGTACATGAAATTTGTAAGAATGAAGTGAGGACAATTAGGAAGAGGATAAAAAGTGGAGAGGCAATTGGTCTTAATGACATTCCAGCAAGGAATCTGTTTAGGAGAGATGTCAGTTGAGTTGCTTACTAGATTAATTATCAAGATTTTATTAATTGTTATTACAAGTAGGCTCTTTAATGCAAATTAAAGAGAAAGTAATAATTAAGTTACTTATATAGATACAGGCATTTATTTGTCCCTACAAGTCATCTTAATAGGTAATTTTAATCATGCTAAAATAAGTGTAATTTAATATTCTGTCTTTATGAACTATATAAAGTTGCTTAAGTTATACTAATAATATACTAACATTAAGACACATATTCTACAACCTTTTCAGTTATTAAACCTTTAAGGTAACCATGAGAAAATGAGTTTCAGTCATGTGTAATTGAGTCTTTAGTATGGCTGATCAGTACGGTGGCCCAGAAGGGTAAAGCATCTTTCCTGTAAATGTGTATGATTTTTCCCATGTAAGCGCATTTTTTTTTTCATGCATGCGCAACTTTTTCCCATGTGAGAACTCTCTTTCTCGTTTAAGTTGCAAGCTAAACGCTAAATCTAATGCACAAGGCACTATGGGATTTCGAGGCTGACGAGGACACAGTGAACAAAGAACCATGCCAGGACTTATCATGGTGGAATATACAGTGAATTATAGCGTGATAACGTTAATAAATAATTTTCACTAAATTTATAACTGGACACACTTACGTTACTGTTTAGGCCAGTAAACCATAGCTTTATACCTTTGTAGCAGTGCTAATGCTATTGGAGTGTTTGGGGAAAATGCTGAGCCGAGTGTAAATGGCATTCATTAGAAGGAATAGAAGTCTCATTTAGACCATTAAATATGTTGCTGTAAACCATCAGCTCCATGACATCTCTGTAATATACATCCACATATGGATTTATAAGCCAACTAATATCAATATGCTAACTGCTAGCTTACCGAAAGAGCTAAGAGAAGACTAAAAGCAGACTATTAACTGTGCTAATTATCCCTGAGTTAATTCTCAGCTGCTCCTGTTATGTGTAATGTTACAGATGATTCATGAATTGTTGTATGCAACGTATTGAAGCTCATCAGTGTTATTGTAGTGACATATAATGTAGTGGCATTATCATAGATCTTCTGAATAGTTAGCTACAGTATGTGCTTACACAATGAACGTAACAGTCAAGAAAATGGTCTTTTGTTCAGGTTCTATCAATTCTATTAGAAAGTCATTAAATGCGAGTTCGTACTGATTATAATATGTATGCTTGTGGGTTTTCCTTCTCACAGTGAACTGTATGTAAATCATCAACTGCCCGTGTATCAGCTGATTTTTACAGCCGCTTTACATCCTAAGGAGAAGGTGAGTGATAAAGTGTAAAGTTTGTATAGCAGTTTCAGCTAGACAAGTAAATTTATTGTCCCCTCAAAATAACTAAAAATACAGCCAATAATAGCTGAACCCCTGGCAACAAAAGTGAGGATCTTTTTGATTGTTAGCATAACTAAAGCAACATAATGCACTTCATAAAGACATAATTTTAGTATGATTAAATAAGCATGACATGTGGAGTGTCAAGAAATAATTGTTTGCATCTAGTTAACTCCATCATTACCTTCTCTTTGATTKTCAGGCTGTTGTAGACCATCTTTCATCTTTACCAACCAGTGGCTATACTAAATCTGGTGTTGTCATAATAATTACTTGAGGCATGTCTGCGCAATATGATTAATTATTTAGCAGAAATGAACATTATATGCAAACCTAAAAGTCAGCATTGTAACTTGCACTTCAGGCTGTATTTAGAGTTGAGAGAAATTTATTGCCATGTAATTATCAATAACCATGCACAACACAATTTACATATAGGAATACATTTCAGAAATGTTACAACATTTGTGCATGCATTTTTTTAAAAGGAGTATTGACTGAGGAGAATTCCAACAGCACTGACAGGACACTGACATTTATTTTCCCAAAACCCATGAAATAAAATGTTTATTAATAAAATAAAATAAAATGTTTAAAAAATATTGGCCATTTTTTTGTAAAGCTGGACTCAATCTTGACTTTAGTCCATATTTATTTATACTATCGTTCTTTCATTCTCTGTTTATCAATGCATGACTTTAGAGTGTGTCTTATCTATACTGTGCTCTCAGAAGCACGTCTCCTGATAGGGTGAGTTCAGGTGAATTGGTCTGATGATGAGTCGGATCAAATATTTCATAATTTTTTCATTCTTATGAATATGTTCTGCTGTTGAACTAGAATCTCCAATCTAATGTCAGGGATAACCACTAGAGGGCGCCAAAGCGCCCGTGATTGTTTGTAGTTCCTTTGTTTTTGAGTTCAGTTCCCATGGGGCAACTCGGTCAGGTGACCAGGGAGGCGCTCACCTGAACCGAGTAGGTAATTAGTGTTATTATAAATAGTTTGGTCTCATTCAGTTCCTTGTCTTGCGTCTGTCGATTTCTCGTAGTTAAATGTCTAAATGTTTAGTAGTGGCTGTTGTTTTGTCTGTTCGTGTTTTACTTTCAGTTTCATTTATAAAGTGTATTTGTTTTACGGTTTCCCTGACTTTGTGTTTAAATAAACTTCGTTTCCTTTAAAACCTGGACCTCTCGCAGTTATGCCTCGCACTCCAACACGTGACATCTAACTGGGGTCCTTTTCATTTCAATGTGTTAATTATTTCCAGGGAGATTTGTGTATAAATTATGAGTTTGTTTCACAAAATGCATATATTTATTTCTTTATTTGTATTCAGTTGGTGTGGTCGTCACTTTTGTTCACAAAGAGAAACTTTTTTTTTTCATGCTTTTATACATTGTTCTAGAAAGTGGTCCTTGTTTGATCTTTTAAAACAAGTTTGAAATTACATCATGTGGCTTTAACGTTAGGTTTTTGTTCTTGGTTAATTATGTCTGGCCAGTTCAAAATGGCAATATAACTAAACAGAAAATAATAAAGTGGCACAAAGAACAGACTGCAAAAAAAAAAAAAAAAAAA
>QMIH01002774.1:0-15914 GCA_003987875.1 Clarias batrachus | reverse complement strand
GGGTAGACTCATGTAAGATGTTAGATGGACGTCCTTCAGACAAAATTGACCTGAGGATGTTTCCGGTTCACTCCTATTTATAACCTGCAGGTGCACCTTATTCGGTGACGTCATGCCTGGCACAGGTTATAAGCCGAAGGTATTCGGCGGGTTTGACATGCACAGGCTTCACAACCGGGCAACAAAGAGATGTTCCCATAGCGTTTTCACGCAGCATTGAGTGTAGCTTTTGAAAGGGAACATACCTGAAAATAACATAACCTGAAACATGCTTGTACAAAAATTTGCACATAACGAAGAATGCGTTGTTTCTGCTGGTCCGTCATATTTACAATCTCCCATTTTCATGGGGGTCAAAGATTTTACCAGAACAGAGTCTCCCGCATTAAAAGGATGTGTGGGTTTTGTTGAGGGTATTGGAGTTACATTAGCAATTTGTTCATAATGTTTAGTTAGAGTGTTTATTAGAGCAGCAGACTATTCAGCAATATGTACATCGAGATCAGTTGATCCTATCGCGGGTTTACCTTTCCTCCATGGCACGGGAAAGGGTCTGCCAAATATCATTTCATGTGGTGACAGGTGCACGTCTTTTCTTGGTGTCATTCTCAACTCGGCTAGAACAGCAGGTAACAAATCAACCCAGTTTTTACTCCCCATGGTTTGCATTGCTTTAGTCAATTTTTCTTTCAGTGTCCTATTTGTTCTTTCTACTATACACGGTGACCGTGAATGATAAGGAATGTGGAAATGCCAGGACAGTGAAAGATATTTACACAAATTCTGTTACCTGTGATGAAAAGGGTGTTTCTTTATCTGAGTCAATAGCATGAGGCACGCCATAACCAGGTATTATTTCTTTCACTAGGACTCGAGTCACCCTTTGCATTCTCTTGCGCACACGGGAAAGCTTCCACCCACCTAGAAAACTTGTCGACCAAAACCTTATATTTGAATGAGTCACATGCAGGCATATGCGTTAAATCAATTTGCCACTCTGCAAACGGGGCAATAGGTAACGGAAGACTTTCGTGTTTACTTAAACCCTTTGTAATGTTATTCTGACCACACTCCAAGCATCTAGATATTAATGAATCATAATATCTAAAGCATGTTAGCTATACAAAAGAATGTTTTCATATCTTCCTTAACCCCGTTCCTCGTGCGCGAGTTTCACGGTGTTACACATCACGCACGAGGAACGGAAGACAGTCAGAGGGCAGGCACAAACGACCATCAGCACAATGCCATAAATCATCAGAACCAACGTAGGCACCTTGAACTTGACCTTGAATGAGCCTTAGTTTTTACAATAGCGAGAGTATTAGGGAGATGGCATGTGTCTATTAAATCCTGAACAAGAGAAGAATGAGAAACAGGCAAACCCCTGGATTGCCAGATGCGGCCGAAGTCATGAGCAATACCAAAAGCGTAACAAGAATCAGTGTATATAGTGACATCTTTTCCTTAAGAAAGAACACACACATGGGTTAGAGCAAAAAGTTCAGCTGCCTGAGCAGATGAGAAAGAGAGAGAATAAGCTTCAATGGTTGTATTTGGCAGCGCGCACACAGCATAATCACAGAGAAATTTCCCGTCATACGGTTTTGAACAGGAACCATCTACAAACAGACTTTCACCAGTTTTTAATGGAGTAGAAGACAGATCAAGACGTATACTAGTGGAGTGAATAATCTCTGAGCAGCAGTCATGATCTTTGTCTATCAGCGTGTCGTCCTGTGCATTGATCAAGCGCGCCAGAGCATATCCAAGAATGTCAAAAGAAGAGGTGGATTTTATTTCTAAGTTACTTGTAGAACAAAGGTTAATTTCATACCCGGACCGTCTCTCAGACGTCATGTGTTGTGTTTGAAGGTTCTATAGCACTTGTTTAACATGATGTGGAGAATACAAAATCAAAGGATGAGAGAGGACAATTTTCTCGAGCATCTCACAGGCATACAGAAGGAACGGTTTTTGATAGTTAGGCAGGCCCAGCGCTGGAGCAGAGCATAGGGCCTTTTTCATGGTCCTTGTATGCTTCAGTCATGTCAGCAGTCCATGTCAGAGGCTGTTGGAGTGGATCATTGTGTGAGTTGTCTGTCCTGATGCGTTAATCCTAGAATGAGCAGTCAGGAATCCACTGACAACAGTAGTTGACCTCTTGTTGAGAATAACCTGGATTCGTACCTTTGAGAGTCTTCTTTGGCCTTGGGAGAGTTATAAACCCAGGTATTTTACAGTGTCTCCGCAAAACTGTAACTTAGTCTTTGATACCTTGAAATGCTTCTGTGCCAGGTGTTTCAGGAGACAAATGGTGGCTTCTTCGCAGACAGCAGGCGAAGCGGCGGACACCAGTAAATCATCTGTGTACAACAGGACAACAGAATCAGTGGGGAGAGTTAGATCACCAAGTGCATCTCTTACTTCAGCTGAAAAAACAGCCGGCGAGTCAATAAAACCCTGCGGAAGACGAGACCAGGTGAACTGTCGCCCCCTGTGGGTGAAGGCGAACAATGGCTGTGTGTGCCCTTCCACAGGAACACTGAAGAAGGCAGAGCAAAGGTCAATAACAGAGAAATGCGAATGATGACAAGGTATAGAGGAGACAATGGACAGCACATCAGACACAACAGGCGCAACAGGCATAATCATGTCATTTATTTTTCTCAAATCTTGTGTAAATCTCTATGTACCATCAGGTTTCTGTATTAGGTGTGTTGTAAGAACTTACACATGGTTTAACCCTGCTTGAGCAGTGAGCTTCATCTCTTCCCTAGGCTTTGGCTTCGGAGACTAGCTATTGTTTGATGTACACAGATTGTGAGTGTTTTAATCTAGCTTCATAAGGAACACAGTGTCCTAACCCCACTCCATCCTTGTGTTCAGCCCACAGACTGCTTGGCACACATTCAAGAGCAGCAGGAAGAGAGCTGTTCTGTGGAAAGAGGAAGCAATTATTTACACACATATTTGTGAGATGGGAGAAAGGAACTGAATCGTGCACTTTCACGCCGGAAAAAGTCAAGGACATGTGTAGTTTGCTCATTAAATCGCATCCTAACAGATTAAAAGGACAATCAGGCATACAGACAAAATGGTGAGAGAAATTAATAAACTTGTCTGAAGGACATGTTACAGTTAACTGAGGAGTGAAATAATTTCGTTGAGCAACCCCTACAATTCCCACAGAGCTGATACTTTTATTCAAGAACGGTCCCTCACACACAACTCAAAGATGACATGGTAGCTCCTGTATCCACCAAAAACAATGGAACCATCTATACACAATTCTATAAAGGGCAACTCATTACCCTGAGGTGACTCAAAAGTACAAAGTAACATCGCGGGGCTGGAACTCTGCGGGCATCCCTATGCATCAAATACTCCCACCTGCGGCCCTGAGAAGGGATTGGGTCTATATTGCAGTTGTTGTTGGTGGTGGTGGTGCTGCTGCTGCTGCACTCGCTTGCTGGGAAGTCTTAGAAGAAAACACCTTATTAGCATCATGCCACTGACCATCATTCTATTGGTTATACACATTTTGGTTACCATGTCCCTCATCTCAGGCCCTCATGCGACATTCACAAGCCCAATGACCTTCTTAATGACAATAATAACAATTACCAGATCTACGGGATGCACTCTGACCCTGCAGACCTCCTCTACCTCTTCCTTGGCCTCCTCGGCCACCTCTTTTTTCCACCTCTGTATCCTTCACTCTCCACAAACAGACATGCCTCTTGTTTGCTTTCTAAAATATCATCTCCTTCCATTGTTCTCACACGCTCGCCTAATTTTTTAATAGTCATTGTAAGAACGATCTGACAATTGAAACTTTAAAATTTTTACGATTTCTGGTTGACAATTATTCAAGAAGGTGGTAAGGAATAGTGAGTTAGGGTTTGCCTCAGGCAGGGGCATACCACCCAAAAGGGTCCAGGACTCTCGGAACCTCTCGAGAAACTTAGACGTAGTCTCGCTCTTTTCTTGTCTAGAGTTAGTTATCTGTGACAGATCCTGACTAGCTTGTTGACGTGCAAGAAGATAAGTAGTTAGCTCATCATTTAATGTTTTCATAGCCTCATTAGAATTTCCCCAAAGAATGTAATATTCCTTCTTTTTTCGTCTCCCTCCCCTTCTATGTTTTCATGTTTCACCACTACATCCCATTTGTCTGTTTCAGGGTTTAAGCATTTTACTGTCTTTATCAATTCATCCTCATCATACCCATCTCCCAAAACCAATTGCAAAATAAAGTGATAATCCACACCCATGAGCTGACAATGCCTGGAAGCCTTWATCAGCATATCAACAAAATGCAAAGGTTTGTTGGGAAAAGGGGAAAAGGGACCATCTTAGTAGTGTCCTTCAGTGTGCTTACGGATTGTGGAAAGATTTTTGAACCCTTTGGTCCCATGGAGAAAACAAATGCAGTGTTTTCTTGTCGAGGTTTGGGACGAGACCTCTCATCCGGACCTTCATAGTCCGGGATATCATCATCCTCACCATCAGTATCCTCGGGATCATCCAGAGGGCTATCAGGAGTTCGTCCCGACACCCTCTTGGGAGCCTTTCCCTTTCCTGAGGCACACACTTCTGTCTAAGGTGAGCACGGTTTTGTGGGTACGGGGGAGACAAGCACAGATGAGCAGCTCACAAAAGGATTTTCACAAAAGGATAAGTAGTTGTGGTCTTATTACCGATTTTATAAATGTGAATTAACGCGCGAAAGAAAGAACCAATATCTTCAACAAACAACACACAATACTTCAACAGAGACAACAAGTAGTGGGCAACAGGACACAGCTTCCACACTTATGCTTCAGTCCAAGGAACCTTTCAGAGGCAAGCGCGCCCAGGACCTTGGGAGTTGTTCTTAGTTATGAGCCTCCAACGGTTTCACGAACATTTGAACATAGATTATACTAAGGAATGTGTTTGCTGATAGATGGGGGGGGGTTTGTATTGCCTAGGTTTATTTTTTGTTAAATAAATAATGACAAAATAACAAAGTTATATGATTACTTCTTTCTGTTTGAAGACACTGAGGTAGTTCAAAAGTTAATGTGTGCTAATAAACAAAAACTGTGACAAAAAAAATATTGGGCACATAATTTAGATCTCAGGAGAATATTGTGTCTGTACACAGTCCGATTGCTTTCCTCTATATGCCCTTCCTCCTCCCCCATGATGCACTCCTTCCTCTTTGTAACTGTCTCGCTCTCTCTTTATCTCGCTCTCTCTCTAACACACCCACACCCACACACACCTTCGTGAAAGAGCATGATATATTGTAAACTGAAAGTGAAAATACTTAAGGTCATTATCAGTGTTATCTCAGTGTAACAGTGTTATCTCTTCCACTGTTACATGTTTTAACCGTCATATTGTGTTTGCCTGTGGCTCACACTCATGATGTTCCCGGTCACTTTTGACCGGGGAATTTTGTTTCAAATCCATATCATGTGATGACATATGTATTAGATATTTTTTATCAACTTCAGCTGTTGTGAACATTACATGGTTTGAACTTGTATTTGCTCTGTATGTCCTGCAGGCCTCATTTACCTGAGCTCATACCATTCGTTTTTTAGGGAAAAAAACATTATAAAGATAATATTTTGACTATACAGTGGAACCTTGGATTACAAGCACTAAGGTTCAACACATGCACATAGGCTTCAATATTCACCGGGGTTTACTTCTTTCCAGGTGTTCCCATGAGCTCTTCTCCCCTCTAAGGTTGTCATGTTCAGTGGTCACAATGGAGTCCATGAGGAAAGGATGAAAACAGGACTTGCTGTCATCCACTCGGGATATGGCATATCTGGTTAGTGTTAGGGTTTGGTCCCATTCTTTGGCCGAAAGGAGACCACAACTTTAGCTGGGCCTTCTTCCTCAACAGTGTCAGATTCTTCCTCCGCGGGTTATACTTAACCTCAACCTCTGACTCTTCCTCCTCTAAACCCTTCTTACTGTCAACCTGGCTACTCTCCTTCTGATCACTGTCTTTGTCAAATATAATTCCACAGCTTCATGTGCAGTATATCGTGCTGATATAGACTGAACTTTGAGTAAGACATCAAAAAAGCTGTATATACACACGTGGACAAAATTGTTGGTACCCTTCGGTCTATGAAAGAAAAACTCACAATGGTCACAGAAATAACTTTAATCTGACAAAATTAATAATAAATAAGAATTCTATGAATGTTAAACAATGAAAGTCAGACATTGCTTTTCAACCATGCTTCAACGGAATTATAAAAAAAAATGAACTCATGGAACAGACCTGGACAAAAATGATGGTACCCCTAACTTAATAGTTTGTTGCACAACCTTTTGAGGCAATCACTGCAATCAAACGCTTCCTGTAACTGTCAATGAGACTTCTGCACCTCTCTGCAGGTATTTTGGCCTCCTCACTCCTCATGAGCAAGCTGCTCCAGTTGTTTCCGGTTTGAAGGGTGCCTTTTCCAGACAGCATGTTTCAGCTCCTTCCAAAGATGCTCAATAGGATTGAGGTCAGGGCTCATAGAAGGCCACTTTAGAATAGTCCAATGTTTTCCTCTTAGCCATTCTTGGGTGTTTTTAGCTGTGTGTTTTGGGTCATTGTCCTGTTGCAAGACCCATGACCTGCGACTGAGACCCAGCTTTCTGACACTGGCCAGCACATTTCTCTCTAGAATCCCTTGATAGTCTTGAGATTTCATTGTACCCTGCACAGATTCAAGACACCCTGTGCCAGATGCAGCAAAGCAGCCCAAGAACATAACAGAGCCTCCTCCATGTTTCACAGTAGGGACAGTGTTCTTTTCTTCATATGCTTCATTTTTCCGTCTGTGAACATAGAGCTGATGTGCCTTGGCAAAAAGTTCCATTTTTGTCTCATCTGTCCATAGGACATTCTACCAGAAGCTTTGTGGCTTGTCAACATGTAGTTTGGCATATTCCAGTCTGGCTTTTTTATGATTTGTTTTCAACAATGGTGTCCTCCTTGGTCGTCCCCCATGTAGTCCACTTTGGCTGAAACAACGACGGATGGTGCGATCTGACACTGATGTTCCTTGAGCATGAAGTTCACCTTGGATCTCTTTAGAAGTCTTTCTGGGCTCTTTTGTTACCATTGGGATTATCCGTCTCTTTGATTTGTCATGAATTTTCCTCCTGTGTCCACGTCCAGGGAGGTTGGCTACAGTCCCATGGATCTTACATTTCTGAATAATATGTGCATCCGTAGTCACAGGAACATCTAGCTGCTTGGAAATGGTCTTATAGCCTTTACCTTTAACATGCTTGTCTATAATTTTCTTTYGAATCTCCTGAGACATCTCTTTCCTTCGCTTCCTCTGGTCCATGTTGAGTGTGGTACATACCATGTCACCAAACAACACAGTGACTACCTGGAGCCCTATATATAGGCCCAGTGACTGATTACAAGATTGTAGACACCTGTGATGCTAATTAGTGGACACACATTGAATTAACATGTCCATTTGGTCACATTATTTTCAGTATTTTCCTAGGGGTACCATCATTTTCCCATGAGTTTAGTTTTTTAAATAATTCTGTTGAAGCATGGTTGAAAAGCAATGTCTGACTTTCATTGGTTAACATTCATACAATTTTTAAAAATTATTACTTTTTGTCAGATTAAAGTTATTTCTGTGACCATTGTGAGTTTTTCTTTCATTGACCGAAGGGTACCAACAATTTTGTCCACGTGTGTACCAGTGAAACAATGTTCACATGCAGTTGTGTTTTTAAGAGGTGTGGTAAAATTATGTTGTCAATAGGTTCCTGTGTGGGTTGCTATTGAAGCCAAAAAGGGTAGTGGTGATGTAGTAGTGATCTTGTTTATTGCAGAGAGTTGGTTAAATGTTAACAGCTGCGAATTACTTGAGATTCACTCAACAACACTGTGATGTCTGCAGTAAGTGGTCACAAGTCAAGAGAGGCAATTACAACAAGACTGTGGTCCATGTGGCACTAAAGCACTTTGTTGCAAGTCTGTTGGCAGCAACAACTGAGATGGCACTGACCAATAAGGAGGGGACCCTGTGTCATTAGTTTATTTGTGAGGCAGACACTCCTCTCTATGTCTCTCACTTGATCAGCCCCCTGTCATTTTGTCATAGCATCCCTCTGGTAGGCTTTCTTAATGAAGTAATTAAATTAGAGCATTATTATTGTTTATTTTAAGTTGTCAGTGTGCTTAGTATTGTCTGTGTTTTCTTAGTATTTATGTTTTTTTTTTAATCTACAACATCAGTTTTACCTTGCATAATTTCCTCACATTCTTAGTCTGTGGACTGCAAAATCCAACCCTCATTTGTTAATAAACATATGTAGGCTGTATTATTATCTGTGGCTCCTTCTAAGCTTATGGCTGGGAATACAGGACAATACAGGACAGCGCCCAAATCAATATCGCTCCTCACTCACTCCGAAGATCACTAGGTAGGCGGCCTCCCCTCCTGCAGGTGTGTGAAGGAGCGGGGCCGCAAAACTAGGCACAGCTGGTGAGCTATCGGCATTAATGATCCCGAGCTTCTCTCCACGCTATAGAACACAGCGGGGAGTGTAGCTTGGGGTCTGTCTGTCTGTTGCGGTGCTCGACTTTGCTACAAGGTGTGATTTTACTAGAGACAGTGGCACGCAAGCAGGGCGATGCCCCAGAGATTTTACAAAGCGGGATGCCGACCCTTTGATCTCCACGAGAGAACAGCACGTGAACGAGCTGCGTGAGCTCCAGCGACACCTGAGCTTCCGCGCAGAGCTCGCCTTCGCATCCCCGCTGTCATCAAAGAGGAAAAGGCCGTAGAGAGAATTGCGTTAAGGCCTCCAATTCTAGCCGGGAAAGCCGCTCCAGTCGACCAATGTCCAGGAGAGACTCCCGTCTGTGGCCGCGCCCAGAGAGAGCTGGGAGGGGCCGGTCTTGGCTCACGCCAGCGGAAGAGGTCGCCATCATGGGAGCATGCAGGAGCGCTACAAGCATGCTCCAAAGCTGCCACTCTGTTCGCTGCCCGCCGCTCACCAGCCTTTGCCCACATGCCAACGGGGCACTGCCCAATCAGACCTGCACATGCACATTCATTCCTTTCCCTTTCTTTCCATCCTCCCTCCTTTAACCCTTTCATTCCCCAATTTTCCTAAATAAGTTACCCTTTTTTCCTGTAAGACCTCTCCTCATGTTTGTGTTTCATGGTGCTGCCCGTGCAACTTTGGGTCGAACCCGTTACACAAGACAGTACTTTCTTATGTTGCAAACCTCTGATTTTTGTCTATGCATGCTCAAGCCAGTTACAAATTCAAAGTCTTCAGAAAAGTAGGTTGGTCAGCAACTTTCAGGTTTCTGTTGTAAGCATCCCAATCCCAACCATCTCTGTGAACCCATGGGGATGACCTGAAACAGCTTCCTGTAGGACCATAGATCCACCATATACCGACCAGCAGTCAAAGTCATGGCTGGTGGAAGGGGACAAATTAGGGATTTGCCATAGATTTTATAGTAATATGTCCTGTCAAGAGTCCTGTGGTTTTTCCTAGTATACAAGGTCTCACTCTCACTGGCTGAAGCAAGATATAACCAAAAATAAATTATTGACAAAGGGAAAACAATGGCTTAGTAATTATTTAGAAAGGTATTTGTCATATTCTGTTTGGCATGATTAGGGGCCACTTGTCAAAATAAAGTTCTCTTTACAAATACCTATAAGTGTAATGCTGCTGGAGCCCACCAGAGCAAACTCACTTGAAAAGTGAAAAGAAAGAATATTCATCTAATTTGATTTAAATTCATATGCACTTTTGTAAGAGCTTGAAGCTCCAATCAGTAAAGTGTATTCCAACCCTATAAACACAGGTTTAAGTTGTGATTTGGTTGTTCTCAATGTTAACTCTTGCACTGAGTAACCAAGAAACCATTCCACCTTAAAAGTTGGTGATAGGTTATCAGCAGCACAGAGAACTAGCTGTATTGTACAAATACTGTGCAAATACATGCACTGATCAGATAAAATATTAACACAGAAATGATTATGCCTTGTAGAAGTTCCCATTGTGGTGCCTGGGTGGCTCTGGTTGCTTGGGTTATGACTCCACAAGACTTTTAAGACATGCCGTGTCTGGGACCACGAGGTTGGCAACAGATCCTTTGGGTGGTGTGGTTTGTGGGGTGGGGCTTCCATAGATTGGACTTCTTTGTCTTGTCCATTTTGTGGGTGCTTGATTGGATTGGGATCTAGGGAGTTAAAAACCTATAAAATATGACAGGACATTGATTGATCCATTTATTTTTTTCAGACACCAATAAAATAAAATGCCTACAAAGGTTGAAAACTTTGATACAAAAAGGCTGTGAAACAGTCACTGTGTGAGAACACTATATGACCATCCAGTCTAGGTATATACCTTTTTTTTTTTTCATGCAGTAACCAGGAGGTAAACTATGATTATGAATGATAAAGAAGACAGGACACATGTGAAATTCAGTTAATGATGATAGTCAAAAAACTAGGCAAAGCAAAAACAGAATGTTATGGCCCATCTCATTATTTCACTGAAACTTTAGATTCATACAAACAAAGTCACTACTTTAAAAGGAAAATGTATTCAGACTATAAAGAAAAAAAAATCA
Source organism: Clarias batrachus (assembly GCA_003987875.1). NCBI lineage: Eukaryota > Metazoa > Chordata > Actinopteri > Siluriformes > Clariidae > Clarias > Clarias batrachus. Next base: position 5,272 of record QMIH01002774.1, on the reverse strand, counting down.
TCTTGGAATTCTTTACTCTCGATTGCTACAAGTTTCAGCACACTTCTTCTTCATTGCGTCATTGGCAATGTGCACAATCTGATCAAGTGCCTTAAGAATCAGAAGATCTATATCATCATCTGGGTCTATCTCCTCATGGTAGTTCTTCACAGGGAAGATGTAATTCATAGGAATACCCAACAGATCACTACATTTCTGCATCTGCAAAATTACAAACATATAGAAATGGATGAAAAAAAACTCTAAAGACTCTGTTAAAACTGTGATAAAATATCCCATGTACAGTAATTACCCATTACTTTAATATTCCAGACAGTCTAGCATCACTCTCTATCTCTACTTTGATGTAGGTGACTAAATAATTACGTTTTGTTTGATCCTCTTGCTGGTGTAGATCTTCTTTAAGTCTTCCTTAACCAGTGGGCATGCTAAATCTGGACTCGTCATGATGATTACTTGTGGAATCTCTAAACAATATGATAAATAATTTAGAAACATCTATACAAATTGAAGAGTTGAGTTGAAGAGTAATTAGTAAATATTGTAATATGCATGAAAGAATTTAAATATACAGTATGATGAATAAATAATCACCATTAAAAAACATTGGTGCATGAACCAATGCATGGTAAAATCATAACATTATGATTTTCTTTCAGCATGGAAAACTTTTCCATATTAACAGAGTCTAAGAAAAACATCATTGTGGAGATCAAAGGGCGGCATTCCGGTCTTGCCTTTAACGTCTCTAGGGCACTTTATTGGCTCATGTCATCGGGAGGGGTCATGTCAGGGAGCGTTCAGGTGTGCTTCCTCCGCATGGTCCAGGCACTCTGCCCACTGCCACTTTCGTCAGCCATGTGCCCGCATGCCAACTGGGCACTGCCACTGGACCTGCACATGCACACCTTCACTTCTATCCCTCCCTTTCTTTCCATCCTCTCTCCTTAAAACCCTTTTTCCTTCCCTGTTTTTCTTAATAAAATTGCCCTTCTTCCCATAAGACCTCGCCTCGTGTCCGTGTGTCTGTGGTGCCACCCGTGCAAAAAGATTCAACCCGTGACACAGGAAAAGTTATTGTGATTAATAACCCGCCTTACTCAGTTTTGTAGCCTCCTCACGGATGTATTTCAACTTATTAATGATGTTTTCAGTCATCAGTGACACTTTGTCTGCTGCTATGACATTGACGAGGCAGGAGGTTTGTTCTTCAAGTTTTGGGTTGCTCCTATAGCCAGGGTCATTTGGAGTTACTGCTGATGCAGGATTAAACTGAACACATAGAGTATATGGTGAAAACGTATTAGAACTATAAATTGCATGTTAATTTCTGATAATTTGTTAAACCAGATTTTTAAACATGTGCTTATGATTATATAATGCAAGATCCCAGTGTCAGGGGTAATTATTAATTAAGATAATTTAGATTTTCTTTAAAAATCTTTAAAATATTATTCTTACTTTGTATCCTTCCTGAATAAACCCCTGTACAGCTGCGGCAATGTCCTGGCTTTGGACTCCCTCACTACTTTCAAGTCCCATGACATCATTAAAGACAAATGGCAATGGGGATCCATCCTCTGCTTCAATGTAATGGGTTGTGTACTGTAAAACAATTTCAAACTTATTATTTATTGTAATGTCATCCTTTACCATCCATTCACTCTGCCGGTTTATTTGCTGTTTTTGATTGCTGGTATACCAAGAACTTGTAGATGATGAGCTAAAAATTATTTAATACTTACAGTTTTCGTGAAACTCTTCTCAGATCCTGTAGCAGTCAGAGCCTCAGATGTGATTCTTTTTTGGAAAGCATTATTGACTGAGTTTACGAAACTGGACTTTCCTACTCCAACTTCACCAACAAGCAGAATCCTGACATATGGAGCATTTTGATTGCTGATCTTAAAGTTTCTTAGTTTCTCTTCAATTTTACCCTTTTCTCTAATGAAAGCAAAGACAAAGGAGAGTAGGGATGAGTTTTCTGTAAGAGCAAAAGTTGTAAAAGTTCCAAGCATTGTGATTGTTTTTGTGTCTTTGTTGAAACCTTTGTGTACTTTCTTGTTTAGTTCTTTAGTTTAGTAGTTTTCTGTTTACACTGGGTTTACCTCTGTTCTATTGCCTGGAGATTTGTGTTTTTTATGTGTTGCCTGTAATAAGGTGCCTACATCTCTCTCTCTCTTTCTCTCGTTCTCTCTTAGCCTCAATTGCATATGAGTTGAGAAAGCTAAAATTGTTAATGTTATATTTGTTTATCACTCAGAGTAACAAGCTTTTGTTACATAAAAGTTAATGAACTTACCCCCAATGCATCCTTCTCCACGGACTATCAAATTCTTGTATACCGTCACCTAAAACACCTGTAAATGTACAAATGAAATGTATCTAGCCTGTGTGTTTCTCAATATTTCAACAACACAAAGCAGTGACTAAATGCAGTACAAGTAAAAGTATTTGTACAGTCAGTAATAATACACAGCTTTTATTTTCTATCAGTCTGCTTTCTGATACCTTTGGATCTACCTATTATTAGCCTGATATTAGTGTTTGATAAGCATCCTTGTCTTTTTTTTTTCAGTCAAGGCCTGAATTCTGTACACAGTATTCCATCTACAAAAATCTGAAATTATCTATAGGTAGTCAACCAGAACGCCATGCTCATCGCTGCTGCAAAACAACAGCGTACAAAATAAATCAGTCGCATTTCAACTCATAAAAAAGTCTTAACAATATGCTGTACCAACAAAATACTACAGTAATGGTATTTTCCACACCTGAGTACTTCATACAACAAACATGAAAAATCAGAACCAGAGCTATTGACATTGAATGTACAATACTGAGGTAAAAGGAAAAAAAAAACAAAAATTGGTTAAATGTTGTTTAGACAGAAGATCAAGTTCACTAGCTGACAATTTTATTTCTACAAAGAATGAACTGTTATATATCCTATCTCTGTCTCTGTTTATTCTTATTATTTTTAAAAAATGTTACATGTAAAGACATCAAACTTTAAATATAGAAATAACTGGAACAATGAAAAAATAAATGGTCTTACATTTGTGTAAATGCTTCATAGAGGATTTTTTCATCTATTGTGGTGTACTAAGTAATATTTATGCACTATAATCGGGGCCTTTTAATTCACTATTCATTCTTGGTTGTTGTTTGTTTTAGTCTGAGGCCTTTCTGAAGATCTGCATTGCTTCAGGCCAAATTTCACTTTTTTTATATAGAGAACAAAATGGGCTTTCATAATGTGGTTTATGTAAATATGTTACATTTATGTGCAATTTTTAAACTCATGTCAAGTATACATACAAAAAATAATAATTTTTAAACTCTAGTAGAAAAACTGTGAAAATAGAGAATAAACAAACCTCACAGATGATTTTGAACACAGAACTGAGTTAATGATGGTGTGGTCGATGGTGTGTGCCCATAGAAAACAACTAAATTATAACACTCAGGAATTCTTTTTATTTGGAGTAAAGTGACTGATGTGCCTAATAATTTTCAGCAGTGCCTCTGTTTCACTAAATCCACAACTTTTCATGAATATGTAAGACCCATTGACACCTGGCTCAAGTGACAGATTTTGAAATAAAGCTGCTCATCGGTGCATGCCCCCACATCACAAAAGGCAGGGCTTATTACATGAGTATATATTTGTGTTTTCTTGCATTTCTGCAGTACTATTATTGACTTTTATTTTACTCTCACTGTGCAAAAGGCAGCGCACCCTTTTTGCTTTCATTATTTTACCAAATCATACCTTTTGTCGTCCTTGTAAGTGCACTTAAATTAGAGTCTTATTGAGATTATGTAGCTTATATTTTATTAACTTTTTTATTGTTAGTTTTATTATATAGGTTTACTATTTTGCACACTAATCAGACAATAACTGTGGCACACACACTTTTCCTGATGCACACCCAGAGTCTGTTTTCTGGCTAAACTAGTGTTACACATGATAAAATCTAATGTTAATGTTTACTTTGCTTAAATTTGATGCAAATACGAAACACCTACATTTCATTTAAATTCTAAATTTGTACTGTAATTTTAGTACTGTAATTATGAGTTTATTTAATTACAATATTCCACTTGACTTTATCTGGCTCTTTATGAACTAAGTTTATAATCTACATTTTTAGGGCCACTTAGCGGTAAAGCCAGCAAACACACACCCCTAATGCCGTTGTCTCGGGAGATGCAGCAATAAAACTATTATTGTGGTTGAGGTCCATCTGTATGTGATGGTAAAACTTTTCAAAAATGTAAGCTGTGTGTTGTACTCCATGATTCAAGTTGCTGTGAACTACCCATTGATATTGATAGATTTCTCCAGTAATTTGATAAAAATAAGTTTTTGGCTAAAGAGCTATAGGTCAATATAGTATAATAAATGAATTGTCCGGTGAGGACAAGTAATATCACTGAAACTGGAAATACATACAAATTAAGGTAAACTCACTATGTAAAAAGAAAAATGTGTCCAGGTTAAAGGGGAAAAATAGCAACTGTAGGAATGGGAAGAATTTGTAATTAATTTGTGTAGCAGTAGGACATTGGAGTTAGAAAATTGAGTTAGATTAGTAGGTTTGGCCACACATGACTGAGACTGACTTACACTAAAAACATCATTGTAGTTATCTTTTTTATTACAATGCGATTTGCTCATAGTCAAATGAATGTGTTTATATAATTCATAAAGTACAACTCTTAAATCTAAATTAAGATGCATATAAATACATCACAATAGTTCGTGGACATAAAATGTTTACCTGCTCTGCACACTGAGCATGAAAATGATTAATTATTTCTAAGGGAATTTTTTTATCTAAAAAAAATTCTACTCTCTTCCTCGTGGATCTGGTATTAATATTAAATCTTCCTTGCTACTACCTTCTTGTCTCCTCTTGCATCTGCTCACGCTCACTTTCTCATTCTCTCTTTATGTCTTTCTCTCTCTCTCTCTCTCTCTCTCTCTCTCTCTGAGTGCATGCTGGGAGTGAGTGGGCGGAGCGCGTTTGAGCGTGAGTGCGAACGGCGGTTCGGCGTTCTATCTCAAGCGTTTATTTATTATAACTTTCTTTTTCTTTGTTTTCTAAAACAAGAAAGAGAACTTTATCTATTAATTTAACATCACGCAGGAGCTCACCAAACCTCTGTGAGTCGGAGGTTTCGGCGTGGAGCGTCAGCTCCAGCGTGTTCGCTGGAGAGCATGGCGTCCGCGAGCTCCAAAAGTTTTGACACCTTAACCCGCCGG
>QMIH01002772.1:39407-53734 GCA_003987875.1 Clarias batrachus | reverse complement strand
GTAAATAATAATAATAATAATAATAATAATAATAATAATAATAATAATAATAATAACTATTATTATTATTTTAACATTATTTCCCGAACAGATATTTCTGTAAAGCTGATTAGAGAGAATTTATATTATTAAAACTGCTATATGAATAAAATGTAATTGAAATAAATACAGTACATAAAGGGCATTAGATAATTTGTGACAAAAAACTCATTACCTATATTTCTGTGTTAATCCAATTTATAGTTAATTATAAAAATTATTTTTTATTTTTGTTTAATTAATAATCATCAGTACTATGAGATGTTCCTCTTCACTCTGTGTACGATTAATTTTAGGACAAAATAAGTCAGCTTTATGCACAAAACATTTCATCTCTTTTGAGCTCAGCTGAACCTGCACTATCCTTTTGCACATGGATCATAACATCCCTAAGAATGCGACTGCTAATTCAAAAAATCACAGAGTGCATTTTCATTTGTTGTGTGTGTGAAATCCACACCCCACGCTTATTCCTCCCACACCAGCCAGGGTGAGTCATTCTTTGAGCTTTGTGCATGAAGCTGGTGATCACAGAATTCTCTTTTTCTTTTTATTACCTTCTTTTCTATTTTTTCTTCAAAAGGTTGATTATATATTCCTAACATGTTCTGAGTAATATTGTATGAGGAGGGTTATGAGCAGGTTAACAATTGATATACGGAAACACACACCAAAACAAATGGAATGTTCCAGCAGATTGTTCTAGAATGTTCCACCTAAAACATTGATACACACTAATCAATATAATGTGAAAACCTTGGTGTTATTTTTAAAATGTCATTATTTATATATAAACAAAGTCTATCATTATACAGGTTTGAGAATAGTTTAATAGTATGACAGTAACACTTGGTTAGATATATATCCATGTCAATATTTTAATAAATCTTCTCATGAATGAAGACTCATCTGGGGGTTGCCATTTTCAAATGAATCCTCAATCCGATAGTGCCAAAATTGGGTTTGCCCTAAAYAGAGTTGGCAATTGTGCTAAAATACAATTCCAAACAAACAGATGACAGAATTTTACAGCAAAAACCATGATGTGAGATGGCAGGGGTGATATGATAATTAATAAACAGTAGATTTCCCCTCACTTACTAGTCTACCTTTCCTCTTTATATTGATATTGTTTGTTTATATTGATTCACAGTATATTTATTTACAGTGGAACCTGGGATTGCGAGTATTCCGCAAGACAAGCAAAGATTTTTTATCAATTTTGAATTGGAAAACGAGCAAGTCTTGGTTTACGAATAGCTACTATCTTGTATCACACATGCGCTTCTTGTTTTGAGGCTGAGCGTCACGTGATCACAACTGAGCCAATGGTTTTTCACTCTCTTGCACTGCGAATTGTGGGTAAGTGTCTCCCCTGCTCGGTCTTAGTGCACATCTCTCACTGATATAATCAATATCAGTGCATGCATGTACTGTTTACTATAACACTGTGACCATGTGTGTGCCAGTAAAAAACATTTTATTTTGTGTTTGTATGTGTGTGTACAGCACGCGTGTACTGTTTATTATACCACACGTGTGTGAGCGCATGTGAAGCAAATCCAAGACACCATGCATCTTCACACACACACCCCTCCTCCCCTCGCCTTCACGCACACACACAGACGCACACACACACACGCACACACACACTCTTCTCTACACAGAAACACTTCTCTGTCGCGATTCTTTTCAAAGGTAAAATGCAGATTAATTTGTTTTATTTTTACTTTACAGCAGTGATTCCGTTAGTGTGCGCTCATTCGAGTGTCATTAGAGAGATTTCTTCCCAATAAAGCAGTGTTTCTATTGTGTGTGCAAATCAAATAAGGGAGGAGGAGGGGTTACGGTGTAAGATGAGAAGAGGGAGAGGGGAGGGGCTCACCTCTTACCTCACCCCTTACTTTAGTATCACACACACATACGCAGTGCCTGCCGCCACAAATGGAAACTCTTATCTGTCTGGATTTATTTCTACTTTTTTTTTGTAGGTTAATTAATAAAAATAAAWAAAAAAAATTTTCTTCTTTATTTATATTTTGTGTTAATTATTTTTATGTATTTTTTTTGGCCTGTATTATTTCCTATGGGAAAATACGATTTGGTTTACGAATGTTTGATTTATACGAACCCGCTTCCAGAACAAATTATGTTCTTAATCCAAGGTTCCACTGTACTATATTCCTCACAGTTTGCATGTTCTCGTGCTTGGTGTGTTTCCTCCGGGTACTCCGGTTTCCTCGCACAGTCCAAAAACATGTAGGTTAGGTTAATTGGCCTTCCCAAATTGCTCGTAGTGTGTGAATGAGTGTTWTGCCCTGCGATGGATTGGCACCCTGTCCATGCTGTACCCCGCCTTGTGCCCCAAGTCTCCTGGGATAGGCTTAAAGCCCTATAACTAATAAATCTATAAATAATAAAAAAAAGTCTTTAATTATAACATTACATCAACACTTGCATAATGCATTATTACAAAACATAAATACACACAATTTTTAATACATTAATGCAAAAATGCCATTTTGAGAAACTGAGTTCATTGGTATCACCATCTGCACAATGTATAGCCACTGAACTTGAGTTTGTGCTAGATTATTGCCTCCACCAATGTTGCAAAATATATTTGCATGGCTATTAACAGCTTTAAATATTTCTAAGCACAGTTTTGGAAGGTTTATTTCTTTTCTGTCCCTGATGTAACATCTCATTTTTTATAAGCAATATGGAAACCATAACATCCTGTTAATGTAGTCGTGAAATGTAGTCTTCTATATGGAAATATATTCCAAGACCTTCTGAACATTCAAATTAGCCATGATGACTAGTTCCCAACTGACCTTAGAACGGCTCAGGTGATTTGGCCCTAGACAGACCTAGCACATATTATGGGCTGCCACGTGACATGGATACAGTATATTAAATTTGAGTGTATGTATAAAGATCCAGTTCATGAGGGCAGTTTGTTAAATGCAGATTACTTAAAATCATTGTGGCATGAACATTTGTTTATAGCATTTTAATTATATAGTTTTTTGTAATTTTGATGCACAATAAATAATGCTGGGTTATTTTTACTACCCAAACGCTGGGTTGCCTCTGTTGGGTCATTTTTTTGGGTAATTTACAGTGAATTGAGTACTTTTTGTTTAACCCAGCTTGCTGGTTAGAGGTGGGTTAGCTAGTGACAGCTAACGTCACAGACAAGACCGCCCCTCCCCCGAAGTTCACCGGTGTATTCAGAGGCTGTGTCAGCTTTGTCTTTTTTTGGGCTGTATACACACTTTCACTCACTTATGTCTGAATTTGTTCACTGTATTTAACATTTATTATTGTTACTGTGTTAAAGTTACACTCAAACTTTCAGCCGAGTCTGTGCTATAGCATGCTACTGTAGTTTATCTGACAATGGCTGCTAGCTAGCCAAACCAAAGAACCCCACCTGTGTATGAAAGAAACTGCAGAAATATGAGCTTTTTAGCTTTCTTTGTAGAATGTTTGCAGGGTSTATGAAGATGGTGAAGTGATGAATGAAAGCTAAACTGTTAACTGTACTGCCAGCATGACGCTAGCATTTAGCTAGGTTGCTAGTGTTAGCAACCACATATAAAAAGCTGAGGTGTTACAAAACACTAATCTTCTTCCAAATATGCAAACTAGCCAACCCTCTCGATTTTTCCATAAACTTTTACTTTTCAAAAATGTTTTTCTTTCTAAGGTTGGAATGAACACTGTGGAATATCTCCAGCAGGCTGAAGTGTCGAGGCCGTACCCCTACATCCTGATGTTGGGAGATAATGACCAGCACTGCTCTCAGCCATTAATCCTWCTGAATAATAGWATCGTAATGATGTTGCTTTTGAAAAATAAATATTTTTTCTATGATTTGTACAATTAATTGGGTGTTGTTTATTGCATATATGTATGGTTATTCGGATCCGGAGCCAAAATGGTGCTACATTATTTAGTTTTGTGTGTAGTGCGTTTATTTTACTCTGTGTCTGGATATTGGCGCAACTGGTGTCTGTACTTATCACCGCCAGACACTTTTGTACCTAAATAACCCGGAAAACAACATCCACGATGAGCTGCGGGAAAAGGTACGCGACCTCGGCTTGCTGCGTGAACCAGGTTTCGAGGCCTTGGCGTTGCCTGATGCCGGCGACCGGAGAAGGGGACTTCGGAAGCGGTGCGCAAGGAAGTGGAAGCGCGGGAAGCGGGGCGGGAGTCTGTGCCAGGCTAAAAACAAAACCCTAGCCGGCCGGCTCTTTCGTCCATCATCTTATCCAACGTCTGCTCCCTGGACAATAAACTGGACTACATCCGACTCCAGTAGGCTACACAGCGTGACAACTCTGTGCGGTAAGACTAGCTGCGGTGGTTTGTGTATTTACACCTACCTGACATCACTTACCTGTGAYGATGACTGCTCCCTTCCAGATGCGCTGAACAACTTCTACGCTCGGTTTGACAGGCGAGGAATACCACCCCTCCTCCGAACGACCAGGTGATGTGGCTCGCTACAGCTGATGTGAGGAAAACTTTACGTAGAGTCAACCCACGTAAAGCTGCTGGACCAGACAACATCCCAGGAAGAGTGCTCAGAGAATGTGCAGAACAGCTGGCAGATGTTCTCAAAGACATCTTCAACATCTCTTTGAGCAGCGCCGTTGTTCCCACGTGCTTCAAGGCCACAACCATCGTCCCCGTGTCGAAGAAGTCTTCTGTGTCCTGTCTCAATGACTACCGTCCCATTGCACTTACACMCACCATCATGAAGTGCTTCAAGTGGTTCGTCATGAGAAACATCAAGACCCTGCTGCTCCCCTCACTGGACCCACTACAGTTTGCATACCGTCCTAACCGCTCAATGTACGACGCCATCCCCACCACACTCCACCTGGCACTGACACACTTGGACAATAAGGACATGTACGTTTGAATGCTSTACATAGATTTCAGCTCAACATTCAACACTATCATCCCCCAACAACTGATCAGGAAGCTGAGCCTGTTGGGCCTGAACAACTCCCTCTGTAAGTGGATCCTGGACTTTCTGACCGGAAGACCTCAGTCAGTACGGATCRGGAAATGCACCACCACACTGAGTACTGGGGCCTCACAAGGCTGTGTGCTCAGTCCCCTGCTGTTCACACTGCTGACTCATGACTGTGTAGCGACACACAGTTCAAATCACATCAAGTTTGCTGATGACACGACTGTGGTGGGTCTCATTAGCAAGAACGATGAGTCAGCGTACAGAGAGGAAGTACAGAGGCTAACAGACTGGTGTAAAGACAACAACCTGTCTCTCAATGTTGACAAGACAAAGGAGATGGTTGTTGACTTTAGGAGGACATGAAGTGACCATTCTCCGCTGAGCATCAATGGCTCCTCAGTGGAGATCGTCGAAAGCACCAAATTCCTGGGTGTCCACCTGGAGAATGACCTCACCTGGTCCCTCAACACCAGCTCTCTGCATAAGAAAGACCAACAGTGTCTCTTCTTCCTCAGAAGGCTGAGGAAGGCCCAGCTTCCACCACCGATCCTGACCTCCTTCTATAGAGGGACTATCGAGAGCATCCTGAGTAGCTGYATCACTGTTTGACTTGGGAACTGCACCACATCGGATCGCAAGACCCTACAGCGCATAGTGAGGACAGCAGAGAAGATCATCAGGGTCTCTCTTCCCTCTATCGAGGACATCTACACCACACGCTGCATCCGCAAAGATACCAGCATTGTGGCTGATCGTACACACCCATCTAACACACTCTTCACCCTCCTGCCATCTGGAAAAAGGTACCGAAGAATTCGGGCACACACATCCAGACTGTTGCTTTTTTCCACAAGCCACCCGTCTCCTCAACAATAAGGGTCTAGACTGATAAATATACACACACACACACACACACACACACACACACACACACACACAATCACTCTTCTTAACTCAACTACCTCAAAACATTGAGACTGGACTGATTAATCAACACAAGCGCAAACACACTGATCTACACTACCAGACTATTGTACACACCAACCTATAAATGCTCTTTTGCACAATATTCACGACTGGATTACTTTTTGCACTAACTTTTTAAATTCTTGCTGCTACGTTAAGGAACGTTTACTGTTTCTCCACCACCTCAAGACCACAGAGTATTATGTTATGTTATGTCATGTTTGTCGCACTGTCACTTTGTTGCTCTTGTTTACATTTTACATTAGTTTACATAACTAGGTCTCTTAGTTAGCTAGTTTAGTCTTTCTGTTAATCTATGTTGTAAATTTATGTTGCATGTAGCACCTTGGTCCTGGAGGAACATTGTTTCGTTTCACTGTGTACTAACTGTATTTGAATTTGAACTTGGGTTTGCAAAACCTAGAGTTTTTTTTTTTTTTTTGGTAATAGACCAGTATATCAAAGTAATTTAACGATTTAAACCGTTTTACCCATAGACATGTAAAACATTAAAATAATAATTACCTATTTGTGAGGTAGAAATAAAAAGGAATTATAGTTAAATGTGACCTAGCATTTGGATTGAATATTTTACCCATCTTGCTGGGTTAAATAAATGACCCATTTTGCTGAGTTAAATTAACCCAGCATGTAGTTGGTCCAATATTTATCCAGCAGCTGGATTTGGGTTGTTTTTAACCCAGCATTTTTTAGGGTGTGAGTGTAGTATTAAATTGACGTATACCATAACATAAAGTATGCCATCTTGCTCCACCCTTCACATTTAGCTTTGTTAGCATGCAAAACTCCTGATGTGGGTTGGGTTAMTTCTTGTTTCAAGCATCAAAGAGGCTTACTCATTCCAATCTCACTCCTGCACCCTCCTATGGTCAGCGCATTGGGAGGGATGTATAATGACAGATTGACAAGTCTCATGTTCCGGCACTCATCTTTTATTTAGCTGCCTGCTCTCGCTACTGTGAGAGGAAATTTATAGTCCGTTATAAGAGCGCTGGACTACCCATAAACTTGTCAAAGGGTGAACTTTGATGGAGTCACAAATTTCACCCCACAGCTTGTAATCCTGCTTCTCTCACATGCTCACTGTATGCCTATTTTTACGTCCATTTTTGTCATACAGCGATGGCGAAAACATGCACTATAAAAGTCATTTGGGTATTCATAGTGACTGATGCTATATTCGGGGTTAGGTATTTTTGTATTGTATGCTTTGACGTCTTTATACAACCAAAATTTATTTTGCTGACCACTTGTTTTTCCACACAAAGTTTTTAAAGTAATAAGGTGTAAGAAAAAGGAAATGTATGTATTTTGTATCATGTATCATGCAATAAAATCTACAGGGTGGGTGAAAAGTGACTAGGCACTAAAAATTTATATACAATTTTCCTAATGGTCATATTTCTAATACAAATGTCTTGAAACAAATTGTACATATGCTGTATTACACAAAATAAAAGCAAATCTTTACATTTCAATAAAGGCAACAGCCAATTTTTCTTGCATCGTTCACTGAGACTGTGGTCATCAGCTTTGCATGAAATGTTTTTATTGTCTTGGGACATAGTGTTGCATTCCTCCCTTTCACTGTACACCACCATCTTTGCACAAGAACAATGGAATTCCACACTTCATAACCTGCTGTGATCTTAGCTGGCTCCTGAACAGTCATCTTTGTTTACATTGCAWGTGCTGCATCTCAAGGCTGATGCCTGTGCTATCGATGCTGGAAATATGAAGTCCAGTATATAACCTACTTTTATAAGCTTTAAATTCCCATGTTTTAAGCAACCCAAGCATGTATTGGCCATTTTTTAAAGCAAAAGTTTATGCATCATGACAGGCTAATTTGTTCTGTCACATGATCAGTGTAACTGAACTGCCAGGTTGCAGCAAGTAAACTGAATGTGTTATGTGCATTTTTGGGGAATGTTGAGGTCCTAGAAAAAGGATATTTACATGCTGTTACTGTTATTGCATTTAGTATTAATAAATGTCAGGTATGTATACCTTAAAATCCATGACGCATTCTGTCAAATAGGAAATTAGAAAATTTGGGTGCAGTACAAACACCATTTCATTTACTTAAAAAAAGTTATGTGGAATACTATAGTGTAAGAACTGAGGTAAAGTTAGTTTGTAGCACAGCCTTCTGTTTCACTTTCCAATCGATACATCTCTTTCTCTCATTTTGCTCCTGCTACCATTCTCACTGGTTTTGCTGCTTTGCTGCAAGGAGCAGGGGTAGCTTAGTGGTTACTGCTGAACCAAAGTTTTGCCAATTTGAGTCCCAGTGCCACAGAAGCCCAGTGCTCYTAAGCAAGGCTCTTAGACCTCAACTGCCCAGATACAACCAGGCGTTGATTTTGCAACCTGACTCTTTAAGAAAACGATAAATATCTCTCCAGCAGTTGAGAGTATTCAGTACCCAATATCCCCAATGGCACATGGAYGGAACCATACCCTACTCTACCAAAAGTCATATACATCAACATTCAGAATCTTTAGTACCAAAATACAGACCTGAGGTGGGAATCAAACCTTCGATGTGGTGGTGCAAGGCCACAGTGCTGACAAGTATGATACCATGAGGATTCATCAAAAGCTAATATTAGTATATAGAATTAATGTAAAAATAATGAACCTTTCAGCAGCYATGTTGAAATTTGGGGTTGTGAAATTTTGAAGTTTCTGAGTTGGAATTTTGAATTTTCTTTGGTTTTTCTAGTGGGGGATTGAAAATTTCATACTGTAAAATTTTACATTTCAGTGCTGTTGAATCACACTGACACCAAGGACAAGGACAAGGAAAAGAGCAAAGTCTAAAGAGCAAAGCTGTACTCAACCGATACAACTGGGCTAAATGGCACATACACACAAAAAAACAAGTGCATACTTTGAGAGGTTCTAAATTGTAATGTACATGCAGTTGTAATGTATTAATTTGGAGAGGCCAGTCCATTTGCTTGGATAAAATGTAATACACTCAAGTTAAAAGGAACAATATTCTAATACTCGGTGCTATGTATATCTGTGTGTTAATTATCTAATATGAATAAGACACAATTTTCTTCAGATCCTTGTGAGGAAACTTAACTGGATTTTAAATATGTGTGTCATGTGAACAGACAAGCATCATTTCATACTGTAATTAAGATACACAAGTGTCCTCGTTTCACTTGAATCATGGTGGAACATTTTCAATCCTTTCAGCCTTTAAGCAAAACATCCATGCAGAAATAGACAGGCATGGAAGAGCTAAAACACCCCCTCCTCCCTATCTTCATGACACATAATCAAGTCTTGTTTGATCTAAAGTGGGGACAGCAGATAAAATCAGTATTGAGCTGTTATGAAACGGTTTTCGTTCCCGTTATCGTCTAGCAAAAATAGCTGTTACAAAACAACCCATGTGATGGGAAGGTTCGTATTTCCCTTATTAAAGTGGCTTGGGAGATCCACTTGCAAATTCCTTAGTTAAGTTAATTAAATGCATTGTTTAATTAGCCTAGTTAAAGTGTATATGGGCCCAAGAGAGCTATTAGTGCATATGTGTAAGACTCACCCTCCAAAGTGGGGCTCCACTTTAGTGCTTTTGTATAAAATCTGTTGAAATCAGGATAATACCAGATTTCAAACATTGACCATAATCATATAATTTGTCTTTCTTATCAAAATTTCCTGTGCAGTATGGTTTGTCTTAAATAATTGTTTTAGCTTGGTAGCTACAAATATTTTGCCTTGTATAGTCAGCATTTAATAGTGGCATAACATGATTTACAACAATTTACTTGAATGCTACTTTTTTAGGGCGGCATGGTGGCATAGTGGTTAGCGAGGGCTTTTGCTTGGTGGGTTTCCTCCAGGTGGTCTGGTTTCGTACAATCCAGACACTCAGATTATGCAGAGAATGTCAACTTTTATATTATCTGGTCTTTCTCCAGTGTTCATCTTAAGACTATTCATGTTTTCCCTAAATAGAGGCCAAGCCTTAACCCAGCTGTCAAACATAAGATGGGGAATGTAACGTCTTGTTAAGTCTACGAATTGTAAGTTTTATCAGGCCCATTGTGCACTATTGAAGTCTACCAGGACAGCTTAATTGACCTTGATTTCAATTTCACCCAAATTGAAACTTGATAATTGTTACCATGGTCATATAACACAGGCAGTATGTGGCAGAGTATCACCAAGAGTTCTGAAAGCAAGGTAAAGTAACCATTAAGCAAGTGCCCTAAAGTCAGAGGTAGMTTATTTGAGCCCTGGCAGTAACTGATATTTTTGAACACACTTTTTGTGTGATCCAGACATTTGAGTGCCCCTGGTTATGGGATATTACTTAAAGGTGTAACCAATTTTCCAGAGATCAGTAGAAAGTCTAATTGCATTATTAAGTTGTACTCAACAATGACATACCCTAAGCAGACCTACCATACTATACTAGGCAAATCTCAGAATGGGATTTACATGAGTGCATTTTGGGTCACTTTGATTGACAGTGAGCTCTTGAGGACTAAGGGACTTTTTCAAACAACCAACCTTGGCAGCTTGGCAGTGCTGGGACGTAAACTAGCAATGTTCCAATCAGTAATGAAAAAAAACAAACAAAAGAAAACCTTGACTACTGTTCCATTAATTTTCCACAGCTGTACACAACATGCAGAAAAAAGTTTGTTTACTCTAAAGACTGTATTGTATGGATTTTTAGGGCACTAGACTGAACTTCGTCTGACACATATTTGAGAGAGCTATACAAACAATTTAATACTTTATGCTGGAAGAATTTAACTTATGGTACTTTTGCATCATATTTGTGTGGTGGATTCATGAAGTTGACCTAGAGGTAATCATAGAAATTGCTTTCAGCCATTTTATAACAAACAGAAAGGATTTACTACTTTTTTTGAGTTTATTTCCCTCTGATGCCTCAGCTATCCATGGCAGGGAGTCCAAGGAAGCAAAATTGGCCACCTTCTAATTAAGCCAAACCAGGCAATTATTTATCACATACAGTATACATTACTGCACTGTAAAATTCTTCATTCGCATGTCACAGAGCGGAGGGTTAGCCACTGTCCTGCATTTCTATAGCTGACAGGGTTAAGGACCTTGCTTAAGGGCTGAACAACGGCAACTTGATGAAGCTGAGACTTGACCCCCCAACCTTCCAATCATTAACGTAGAGTTAACTACTTTATTACTTTGAGCTATAATTGCTCCTAAAAAAGTTTAAATCCCTAGCCCCTAGGACACCAGAGACTCTAGAATTCTCTAGATGGAAGGGATAGTTCTACCCCTTCCTCTATCAATCATAGCAAGAGCAGGCAATCCCTGGAATATGTACATATGCTCATGTTATTGTAGCAAAGGTGGACTCACAAGTAGGTAAGTGTCAAGATGAGTAGTGTTTATTCACAGAATGGTTAATCAACGGTAATATACTTAAGGATGGCACTGCAATTCTGATGAGACTGTTGACTACGGGTCACTGCGACAGAATGAGGAGCGGATGCTGATGTTTCCCTCCGTTGGAACCGTGAGGCGGTGAAGAGTCGATCCAGGAGACACAGCATGGAGCTGAGGAACGATACACAAGGACACAAGGAGCATAGGTAAGTTACCTGTGAACGTACACACGTCTTAYATGAAACTTCGGGGAGTCCGTCTACTTTCTCRCGTRCGAGCCCGGACGCTGAGTGCTGTGAAGTGCGTGTCTTTATAGTTGCATATAGATTGGCATCAGGTGGCGGGATTAGTATTTCGGCGATGGGGGTGTTGTGTCAGATTTGGTTAGGAGCCTGGCCCGACTGTGCCAGTTATGTATGTGGAAGGAGGTAGGGCAAGCAGTTAGAAGCATTGATGCGTTGGCTGACTTCATTTGCCTTGGAGGTGGCACACACTAATTAGATAGTGGGAGAGTATTGGAACCAAACTGGGAGAAAATTAGGTTAACATTATAGACTTCTATTCAGACAGATTGACCATTTATTTATTTATTTATTTATTTATTTGRTAAGATTATTTTTCAGATTTTGCTGAGTGACAGGGTTATCAATAGCTTTTCTCATGAATTTATTTTACTAAATCCAATTAAATATTTTAATAAATTTTCACTGGCTTGAGTTTTGCAAGACATCYTGTGGGCTCTTACAACCACTTTCTGGAGTTTGTTCACAACCACCTTAATATCCCATATTTCTATTATTATATCAATATTGGTTGTATCTACTGTATATAGTTCTTTATGAATAAAATTCCAAATACGCTTACTGTACATGTATAAGCAAAGCAAATTCCATTATCTAGCAACAGTCATGTGCTGTCTAATTAAACAAGCAGGAACTGTATCATATATTTAGTCATTTTTAAAGTACATATGTGGCTAAAGCAGTAATTGTCTTTAMAGCTATGTGTTTTCAGTATTTTTGACATCATTAACGAGCATGTAGCTTTGCAGCCTGTGAAGCTGAGCTTAAATTCTGCATGTGTGCACTATGAAAGGTGTTTTTTTTATAAGCTCATTAAGCCTGACTGACTCCATGTTTTAATCATGTACTGCAGTCAAACTCAGAGAAAGCTGCAGACAAATCTGAGCATTTTGTGAAAGTCTTTGCTCTTATCGTGCTCATGCTTATGTTGAGATTTCCCCAGTGAATAGTCAGAAGCTTGSCAGATGGTTGACTTGGAAGTTGGACACCTGGGTATTCTGCATATGGACTGAACTGCAAGCTTAGAACTGCATTTTAAGTGGAATTTTTTCTTCTTCTTTTTACAGTTTTTTTATAGAAGAGCCTGTTAATTTGGGTTTAAATGTATTTACAATGAATAGAGCTACTTCTACTCTTATCTATTTGACACATGCAGGATATGAGTTAATTTTAAGAGAAACAAGGACCAAATTCAAAACACACATACAGTATAACAGTCACTAGCTGATGGGAAAGGTTTGTAGAAATAGTTAAAAGGTTAAAACTAGAAATAAGCTGATCCGCTTTAATATAATCAGTACTGATATTATTTCTGGTTGAAGCCCAAGTACATGTCATCTGWATGGTAGAACTCTCTGTCTACGGAAGTGCTTTGCATTCACAAAAGAAAAAAAAAATCCCAGGAATTATCTCATAATTATGATTTAATATCTCATAATTATGACATCATAATCTCATAATTATAAGATCCTTATTAGATGGCGTGGGATTATAATTATGAGATAAGGGGGAGCAGTCTGTGGCAGGGGGACATTTTAGTGCATGACATCAGAAACGAAAGTTACTSCATCCTTTTGCTTGAAAGTGCCTTATTGCACACTCATGGAGATGTAGCAGCTATCCTATTGTTTAGCCTGATGATTGTACATTAGTTAAATCTATGCATCCAATTTACTCAATAACATTAATATCTCCCAGTGTCTCAATCCAAGAAATAAATAAATGCGAATTTAATTTGCCAATATTTGCTCTATTGTCTAAAAAAATCACAGGAATTATCTCATAATTATGATGTATTTACTCATAATTATTACGTAATAACGTATAATCATGACATAATATGTCATAACTGTAAGATCCTGGTCTCATGATTTTGACAAAAGGTAGGGTTAATTGATCRGCACAAGACAGGGACAATAGTGTTATAGTGCTATATTAACTAATCCCAGTAATACATTCAGTTTAGATTTTCTAATTAATATCTATTAGTGCATGTGTTTCCCTGCGATGGCTTGGCATGTACCCCGCTTTGTGCCCTAAGTCACCTGGGATAGGCTCCAGGCCCCCCGTGACCCTGAATATAGGATTAAGTGGTATAGATGATGAGTGAGTGAGTGAGTGAGTGAGTGAATGAGTGGTGCATGTGTTTGTCTACATTGAGCAAGTAGCTTATTAGTAGCTTATTTTAAAGTAGATTATTAAATCCGGGGCATATCATTGCTTTTACTCAAGATTTCAATTTCACTTATGGTGCAGGTTAAACTTCTGGCAGATATCTAAGTGTGGTAACACACTTCTATACTGTGGTAACACCTTCTATATCCTGTACCCAGGCTAGTTTACATCCAAATGGCTCTTGTCTGCTATTACCCTTTTGTTTAATCAGGAGAATGCAAATGTATTTCCTCTCTCCTGTCTGTCTCCGGGTCCCTCTATCACTGACATGTGAATGACTGGTTCTTTTGATGTTCAGGACGTAGCACCATTTAAATGTGCTCTACTTGCAGAGAATAAACAGAGATCTTCAGACGTCATGCCTCTGTGTGTATGTGTGTGTGTGTGTGTGTGTGTGTGTGTGTTTGTCTCTCCCGGTCGAT
>QMIH01002772.1:21166-39272 GCA_003987875.1 Clarias batrachus | reverse complement strand
TGTGTGTGTGTGTGTGTGTGTGTGTGTGTGTGTTTGTCTCTCCCGGTCGATCGGGCCCGGACTGGTAAGTGTGTCAAGGTGCAGCGGACACAACAAGCTAACTTAAAACTTAGCTCGGACACACTTCTTCTTCATTTAAAACCTAACAATTAACTATTTAAAATTATTTAAAGAATACATAACTGTATCATCAGCATAAAAGCATAAGCCACAACATTCAAATCACCTGAGAATAGTCAGAGAATAGACCYTTGTYAAACTGCATTTCTGAGTCTGACAAAATCGRAAAATGGACATCACATACATCCACATATATCRTGCTATCAGAGATAACATTTAAGCCAGGTCCATTTTTACTGCAGAAACCAAGTAGAAGTCAGTTTTTGTAAAGAAGGCTCTGAATAACTGTCGAATACTTTGGGCAGGTCACTGAAAAGAATGGAAAAATATTGATTTCTCTTAGAAGAGTGAACAACATCATTTACCACCAGAGAATCTGCAGTAATGGCACAATGCCCATGTTTGATCCCAAACTGAAAAGTGACGGAGGCTCAAGGATGAATGTGTACTTCAGAAATTTTACTATAACAGAACTACTGGAGGGGGTGCTACAATACTTCCAGTTATCGATACCTTCTACTTTTTTAGTCTGTGTAGATAGTACCTGCGGAAAAAGATCCATACTGTATATGGAGCATTTATTTCATAGGAAAAATATCTTTGATATAATAACAACTTCAGCACAGTTATTAAACTACAGTGAGGGTTTATTTTATTTCTTTATCTTGTCTAATAAATCTATTTATACAACACATAATGTATTTTCCTTTTTTTCTACATAAAAAGTCCAAAAATGAATATCAATAGAGAATTTGATTGGAAAAAAATATTTTGACACCATAGCTGAAAAACATTACCATTGTTGGCAGTTACAGTTTTGAGATGTCTAGGGTAGAATGTAATGTTCAGCTCCTTATCCAGAGTGACTTACAGCACTTACAGAATTTTTTGGCAAACCATCTTCAATTCCCCAAAGTTACAAGTGTCCTTCTGATGGACTTAGAATTTTTWAAATCCTCTATAATTTTTTCAATGAGATTTAAATCAGGAGAGGGCTTCTTTTACTTCCATGCAATTCTTTCTTTTGGTTTGGTTGTCTATATTTTTTGCCATGCTGAACAGCTAATCATGGCTTAGTAATTAGTATACTGGACATGCTTTACACCTATGCATCTTTKCACCACCCATCATTTATAATGCAATCATATATGGATGAAATATACATTGCACTAATGTATATTTCATCCATATATGATAACATGCGTATAGAGATCCCTATATTAACATTCTGTCTTTGCCACTGTTCAATCAATGTTTGTACACAGACGTACAGGATATTAGCACATCCACCTATCGACCATAGCATCAACACTACCACAACACTGATCACTAGCTATACACCAGTAAACGGGTGAGAGGATCATGGGCCCCCAAGGCTCACGCCCTCAGAGACCATAAGGTCAGCCTGACGCGAAAAAAGTGAATGGAGAGCACATCACTAATATAAAGTCAATGCAGGACATGATAGAAAGGCAACAGAACTCCCAKTGCATCACAGTTTGCTATACATAGAGCCCATCAGGCAAAGAGCTCAAGTCTGATTGAACACCCATGTGATTCGCAAGGCCACACTCTGCAACCCACGGCATACAAAGGATCTGCTGCCAATGTTGTGGTACCAGACACATCACACCCACTGAGGTTTGTGGAGTCATGGAGTGTATGTCTATGTATACAGTTAAACCTTGGATTGTGAGCATAATACATTTTGGAAGCATGCTTGTATATCAAAGTGAATGCCCCCATAAGAAATAATGTAAACTCTGATGATTTGTTCTACAGCTCAAAATATCCATATAAAAATAATTAATACAAAATATAAAGTAAAAACTCACAAGAAAAGAACCATTGGCTCAGTTGTATTTTGGAATACTAGCCCGCTTCTTGAAGGAATAATGCCTGCAATCCAAGGTTCCTCTGTATTTAAAAATTGGCACGTGGACAGAACATACTGGAAGCAGGTGTCACGTCTCAACAACAGTTCTTTAATAAAAAAGCTTATTTAAAGCATCAAAGTATGCAGTTTTTGGTGAATATGCTATATGCAAATAAAGTACCGGCTTTATAGTGTCTCTGTGAATGCCGCGGTTCTATGGGTCCATCCTCAGCAGGCTGGGTGTCATCAGAGGTGTAGAGGTAAGATCGGGGCGCTAAGCACTCGAGTCTAGGGGCAAAGGAGACAAACATAAGTTCACATTTTGTAAGATCTTACTTAACGGAAAGAGCTGAACAGGCCTTTTAAAATCCCAGGTGAGTTCTGTTGGCCCGTCCCCTTATTAGGTGTGTGCATCCTACATGGTGTGCATAATGTTTGTGTGTGTGTGTGTGCACGTGACACACTGTGTCTGCACTGAGGAGCCTGCCATAACAATATATATGCATTTCTGGTTAGGCGCTTACTTACAGTACATTTTATTGGCTTTGTAGAATAAGCTTGAATCTAATCTAATCTAATCTAATCTAATCTAATCTAATCTAATCTAATCTTACAGATGCTTATACAGCACCAGCATAATTTGCACATTCATCCATCTTCCCATCAATTCTGACCAGCTTTCTTGTTCTTGCTGGAGAAAAGCATCCCCACAACATGATGCTTCCACCACCATGTTTCACGGTCTGTTCAGGGTGATGTGCAAGTAAATTTGATTTTAGAACAAAAAGTTCAATTTTGGACTCATCTGACCTTCCTTATAGTAATTCTGAGAATGGGTTGAATGCATCTTGAGTGACGCAGCAATAAGAGGATATTAGCTATGGCTCCATTAAGTTTTTTTTACCTGCATATTATTGATCCAACTGACAGGAATGTTTGAGGTCTTTACTAGGGCACTTTTCTGTTTGCAATTTAAGTAGTTTAAGTTGCTTAATAATTTTCTTTTTGAGAGTTTTATGAAGCTCCTTTAGCATAACTATGATTGCTAACTTGTTGCGGCAAATCTTCTAACTCCAACCAATTAAAATATTGTTTATAATGACATAAAATGCCATCTACACAAGAATATTTTATTTCATATCCTTATTATTATTGTTTTTTTTTAATTAAGGCATATGAAATCCTATTTTTTAGTTCATAATTTGGGCATATAAGTAAAAGAATTGAAAAATCTTATGTGCGTAATTATAAAAAGGCTAAGTAGAGACATCGACATGTTTTCATATAAAACTCCTCTTGGCAAACAATATGTCAAAAAGGTGAAAGGATGAAAAAAACAATTGAGGAAAAAACTACTAGGGCCAGATTAATCTCAAAACCGATTAAGATTTGCACTGATAACTCATATTTATTTTCTGGGTATTGGTCAAAATACAAGTTTTAGGAAATCTTCTACTTTATAGCTTTATTGAAGAAGTTTAAAATTAGAGATATCTACAGCCATTGTATTCTAGAAACAGAAATGTCATTGTTAGTTGTTTTTAATCAAAGCCAGTGAGACTTATCTGGCTCGTCTAAATGTTGTATTGGTTTACATAAAATGTCCCTGAAGCTGGATGGCATGTGCAATTTGAGGCAGTCACTCAAGCCAAGAAAAGCTACACTTGCTGTTAAAACAGCATTGTTATGATTATAAACTGTTCACAAAATCATACTGTCATAGTCTTAAGGGATCCTTAATGTCTGGGTGCCAAATGCATAGACTTAGTAATAACCCCTTGTCACAAAAATTTGGGTGAACAAGTTATAACTTGTACAACTTGGCAATAATGCAGTAAAAACCAGTAAGGACATTTGTCTCCCTTGATGTTGAGCTTCCGCATTAGTTAAGATTGAAGCAAGACACAGAAAGAACTTAATAAGAACATAGTAATGGTGGCATTGACCACTTAATGATTTAATTAACCTCTTAGAAACTTCATTGATGTACTTCAAGCATGGTGCAGATAGAAAAGATTGCATGGTATTGTGACTGAAGTGTCATTGGGATGTCACTAGGATGTTCCTCCATCAATGGCCTTCTCACAATTACCTCTTTAGGTTGGTTTTATGACCATGGTAGGTCCATACCAGGTTGTAGAGGACCATATAAGTCCATATACTGTATACAGTTCCACTATTGACGGCAAGCATGTAGCATGCTATCACCTGTGTCGGGGGCAGAGAATACTGAATCCAATTTCTCTCACCATCACATTGTGAAAAAAAGCACTGCATGTCCCATCAGACGCAATGACAATGTAGAAGGCAGACAATAAGCTCCTAGTGACATCATAGAAACCATATATTTTCTTACACGTTTCATACTCATTTCCCTATTTATTTATTTATTTATTTTATTCTGTAAAGCTGGTTTGCGATCTTATTATAAGCACTTTACAAATGAATAGAAATAACTCAGGTTGAACTCATTCTACATGGTGAACACATGACCCTTGTGCTAGATTATTAGTGACASCATGTTAGATGCATTAAGAACCTGACAGAAATGCACATTGTCCATTTTGACCCCATTCCTGCTGAGTTCATTGTCTTTATTACAGTGTGACTCAGGCCTAATCTTTGGTGTAAAGTTTAAACTACAACCAGAACCAGGTAGTGTAATACATGGAGTTACTGCTAAAACCCTGAAGCACATCTTGAAGTGTTCTATTCCACTTGTACAACAGCAATATGGCAATGATAATAATCTCCTGCTACTGTAGCCCATTTGTCTCAGTTTTTTTCATATACAGTATAGAGTCAGGCAAAAATAAGTACACTTCAAAATTAAAAATACATCTCTCTTCTGATGATCACATGATAGCACCAACGATGGTGCGACTACTGACATCTTTAGAGGAAACATAAAGTGGAACCTCCGATTGCRAGTAACGTGGTTTACGAGTGTTCCGCMAACCGAGCAAAGATTTGTAATAAATTTTTAATTGGAAACCGAGCAAGTATTAGTTTACGAGCGCTGAGTATCATGTATCACGCATGCGACTCTTATTTTGACATCGAGCGTCACTCTCTCATCTTTTCACCCCCTCCCCCCCCACGGCTTCACAAACACACAGGTAAGGTAAGGTGCTGGTTCATTTGTTTTGTTTTTGTTTAGTTTTTTTTTACTTTACAGCAGTGATTCACTTAGTATGCGCTCACGCCAGGTCAGAGAGATTTCTTTTTTCCCTGTTAAAACGGTGTTTCCGTTGTGCGTGTGTTTGTTGCGAAACTTAAAAAGTGATTYCCTTAGTATGCGCTCAAGCAGTCTCAGAGAGATGTCTTTTTTTCCCTGTTAAAACAGAGTTTCCGCTGTGTTTATGCGTTTGTTGTGAAACTTAAAAAGTGATTCCGTTAATATACGCTCATGCCAATGTCAGAGAGATTTCTTTTTTTCCTGTTAAAACGGTGTTTCCATTGTGTGTTTGTTTGTGTGTGTGTGTGTGTGTGTGTGTGTGTGTACAATACATGTTTCATACTGTAAACAGCCTGAAGATGTTCCCAGCGAGACACAACACCAACAATTTGTCCTCTGTTGAGCTCTGATATGTGATCTGTAATGTTGTGAGCATTGCAATATTTTAAGCAAAACTATGCTATTACTCTTCTAATTAAACCTTCACACTTTGCTCATTTTTGGCCAGTGTTTCAGTTTCATTGTCCAAGCCCTGTWTAWATGAAATAAAAGAAAAAAGTGTAAACAACAAACCTCCGTAGCATGGGCGCTTCAGGCTGATCTGAGGCACAATATTGTATCTGCTTTCAAATTAATGTGATTATCTATGGTCCTATTTATAGCCATCTTAGTTTTTTGCTATAAAGCCAGTTACTGTAGACTTTAGCGCCATGTTCAGGTTGTTCACATCCTTTCTGTGTCCATATAAATACAGTACAACCAAGAAGAGCTGGAACATAATTGTAAATTGTTATTTTTGTTGAACATTCATTTTAACCAGTTACTATCTGATATGATCTGCGTGTGATGCCGTTACATCCTGCTTAAATGTGGAAATGTTGAAGTTAAAATGTTTACCATTTACATATATTTCCTGCTAAATTAACTGTATTTCTTCTTCTATTTTCTTACACAACCAGTATAAAGTCAGAGAGGATGCAAGTGCTAACATACTGTAAGTTAACAGGGACACAAACTAGAATCAGGATTATAAGATATTAACAGGATTACACAATAAACATAACAACTACTGCACAAAGTGTAAATTCCAAAGTGGATACATTCCAAAGTGGACTGCAGAGGTTGTTCAGGAATGTTAAGTAAGATTCCAATTTATAGAAGCAAGAATGCTTAGTTCAGCGATAGGGAACAACAGTTCATCACTTCGCCGAACGTGGACAGGCAAGATTACCCTTCAATCATTCTGTTCGGTACACCATTCATTATTATCAAGGCCTAAATAATATTAAGTCTTATGCTACAACATGGTATGTTATTAGACATCAGCAGGGTTCAAGTACTGATGAGTTTGTGCTAACAAAAGATCCTCCAGCATCCGTCCTGTCATAGTGAATGTATCGATCCATCTCACTGGAGGTTGTCCTCTACACCTTGTCCCCTTAATCTTTCCAACGATAACGTCCTTTTCTGTTGAACTTTCCCTTCGAACCGTGTGACCAAAGTAGGACAAATGCAATGTAATCATTTGTGCTTTGAGTGGCATTTCCAGTTGATTTCCTCTGCGGTCGACTTGTTTGTCTCTCTTGCTGTCCATGGCTCACATAGGATTCTTCTCCAGCACCACTTTTCAAATGAGCCAGTCTTCCTTTGATCTTGTCCTGCTTTTGGAACTGTAGTTCACAAACAAGAATATGATTCTGAACTAGTCTTTTTGTCATCAAACAAACTTAATGTCTTGGTTTATATTCTTGAGGTCAAATGTACAGTATTAATGTTATTAACACATGATGTTGGTCTTTTTCATGATCAGACCCAGATATTCCATATCAGCCCTTCATTCATCGGTGCTGTGTTGTTGGCATACCTTTCAGCATTGTTTTCAGATCTGTCTTCCTTACATATTCCAATGTTATCCTCCTCTTTTTTGGAAGATTGCTTCATCATACAGATTGAACAAGTACTGTGATGAGATGCAGCCGTGATATTTTATTAGCTGAGCAACATGATTTGGGAATCCCATTTGCAATAGAGATGACTGATGTTTCTGATGTGTCTTTGTCTTTTCTAATATCTATATAGCATCAACAATGATATCTCTTGTCCCTATTTTTTTTTTCTGAATCAGAATTGAGATTCTGGTAAGTCTTAGTCTATGTATGATTGCAAGCACCATCTTTAGCAAGCTTTTGCTTGCATGAGAAAGTAGAGCGATTGTCCACTAGTTTCCTTGTCAATTCCTTAAATAAATCAGTAGAAAAATAGATATTTTACACTCTATTGGCCGCTTTTGTTCTTTCCGGCTCGTTGATCGAGGCAGTGGCTCCATCCGATCCCTTGATGAGTTTTATTGGTATTTCATCTATTCCAGGAGCTTTGTTGTTTGACAGGGCATCAATTGCTGCAATAAGCTCTTCTTTCATCGAGTCTTCATCTTTATATTCCTCAAC
The DNA here is from genome assembly GCA_003987875.1 of Clarias batrachus. Taxonomy (NCBI): domain Eukaryota; kingdom Metazoa; phylum Chordata; class Actinopteri; order Siluriformes; family Clariidae; genus Clarias; species Clarias batrachus. The sequence continues at coordinate 31,651 of QMIH01002772.1, read as the reverse complement.
CACTTCATTTGAATAGAGATTCTCAGTATTCTCAACACTTCTCATGCCCGTTCAGTATCTTTCAGTCATCATCATTAAGCATTTACAATTCTTGGTTGAAATTTCTTATCATTTTCCCGCACTGGAAAGCTAGTCTGGCTTTTCCATGTACATGAGGGTAGTCTATCACCGGCATTTTGTTCTTTTGTCTTTCCTCTACCATCTTTTAGCTTCAGATATCCAGGGTTGCTTATTCTTTTTCATTCACTTTGAATGCTCTTGGCTTCTTCTGTTATTGTCGTCTTTGTCAAGCCAAAGCTCTTCAGGGATTTTTATCTTCCTTATTTAGTACTTCAAATCAGTTGTTAAGTCTTCTTCAGTATTCATCAAGTATGTTGTCTAAATAATAATTTGCCTTGGCTGTCTGATCAACTGTTTCCTTTAGTAACATTGTTGTGAGAACCAAATGTCATGACTGTGATCTTCTATCTTTGGTTTACACATATGTACATGTAGTTTTCAGATCACCTCCTTCGGTGATATCCAGGTGTAATATAATCTCTTATGTTGTTGAAAGAATTTTTATTGGAAGACTGTTCCATGCAGTAATTGACGAATCTACTGCCTGGCTCATTTCTGTCTCCAATAACATACTTTACAATCAATTAATCTCTGTTTCCTTTTCCTACTTTTGTGTTCAGGTTTGTTGTGATTATTAGTATYTTAGTAGTATCGTAGTATTATATTATTTTATAGTGTCTTGTTGTTCATAGCTGATTGTAAAAGGATTTGATTTAATTGTCTTTATAGCCCTGCACAATAGTTATGTTGATTGGTGCCTCGTGAAAGCAAAGGGAGACCAGACTATCTATGATGCCGTTATATTTCAGCACTGTCCATGCGATTCTCTTGTTCATGATGATTGCAACTTTAGCAAGCTTTTGCTTGAATGAGAAATAGAGCGATTGTCCACTAGTTTCCTTCTCATTTCCTTTGTTATAAATCAGTAGAAAAATAGATCTTTTACAGTCTGTTGGCCGCTTTCTTTCTTTCTGGCTCGTTGATCGAGACAGTGGCTTCATCCGATCCCTTGATGAGTTTTATTGGTATTTCATCTATTCCAGGAGCTTTGTTGTTTGACAGGGCATCAATTCCTGCAATAAGCTCTTCTTTTATTGGGTCTTCATCTTTCTATTCCTCGACCACTTAATTTGAATAGAGATGCTCAGTATACCACCTCTGTTGTTCTTTAATTATCTTAGTAGTATCGTAGTATTATATTATTTTATACTTCAGTCTTTTTCTGTCTTTCATGACCATTGTAAAAAAACTCAGCGCTCAACTGGTTGTTCGTGTCCTTGGCCGGTCTACTTTAGTTTGCTTATACTAAGTACTGTATGTCCATGTTGGCTTTGTCTATTTCACAATTGTCACTGTCAAATTTTTTCTTGAAATATGTTTCTCAGGCTCCAAGTTTCTTGTTTATTTATGACTTTGCTGGTCATTTCTTCTGGTTTAGTGTCAAGACAACTTTGCAGGTTTGATCCCTCAGTGTCACAAGCACCCTGATGTATCCACCAGTTGCCCTGTGCATGGTGGGAGCCTTCTGACCTAGGGGTCAATCTTTCAAGAATTTACTTTTGTTCACTGTCCATCAATAATTCTCTGCAAAGTACAGAAGTAAAAAGATCAAATGACTTGTAATTTGAATGTATTTGAATGTCAAATTACATATGCATGTAAATGAATCATGTGTGAATAATCAATTACAAAATTAAAAAAAAAAAATTGATATTTTAAACAATAAATTGTCTAAATAAATCACTTGTGAATACAATAATACGCTCAAAACATGCAAACATGGAACTAACATGCTATTTTTTATATTGTTAGCAAAATGGTGCAATGCTTTTTGTCTTTTTTAAATGTTGAACTCTTTTTGTACCTTTTGGCATGTCATATATTAGTAAGATCGTCATGACAGGGACATGGTTTTGCAACATGAAATGAAATGAAACATGACATGAAATGTCAGTTTTTATACTTGCAGCACAGAAATGGCTCATACTCACACTTTTAAACGCCTAAAAGTCTCTCTCACTCATGCAGTCTCTATACTGTTTAACCTGTACAGGGTCACAGAATGCCTTTATCATATCTCCCACTTGGGACACTGGGCAGGGTGCCAAACCAGTAGAGGGCAACAAAACCGGAAGTGCATTTGTCGCAATGCAAACTAATTTTTATATGTAAATAAAGGATTATCGGTAAGTGTAGTTAATTAAACTGCAAGGCAGAGGGTAAAGAAAGCAAACATACTGTAGCCCTTAAAGCTCAGCATTTTAGCCATTATATGTTTTTAATAGGGCTCAGGATTGTGCAGTATAAACTGTACTGTAATATCTTTTTTTAAAAAACATTAAATAGAAAATATGATGAAATTTTAGTTCATTTTAAACAACTTCCCAAACCTGACTGAGCAGAAAAATTAGAAACTGGGTTTATGATTGTTTTCGGTTGTTCCTACTGTATGATCAAAAATAATGTTAATAATGTTCATTTTCAGAGTTTAACGTTTTTGTGGCATCATTCTCATATTTCACTAATGATAAAATTTACCCTTTATAAAAGTAATTATAACTTTTGCTCTACCTAATATATCCAAAATCACAAATACATAGTATTTTTATGAAACTTTTATTGATCTAGTTTGAGTTGCCAGCATATATTCATGCAACTTGGGTTTTAATTAATATAATTAATTATTGTAAAGGGGTGGCAGCACCTTAAGGCCTTCAAAGCCTTCAGTGAAGGCATTATATTTTTAAAGTAATGTTCTTGTCATTCTTTAATTATTGCATTACTCACAAACATTCCAATTCCTGCAAACATTTTTCTGATGCGTATGTGTGTGTTTTTTCAGGACACAGGGAAGCGAGGTAAAATTCAGCCAGTTAGACTGGTTTCTCACATGTTGCTACGTGGTTACAGAACTGAACAACAGAGGCTTTCTCAAATGCTATTTTTATAACCTGAGCTTGGACAGAAGGCTTCTGCCATGTAACTAAATGAAGTAATTAATTTATTGAGCAACTAAATAACCAATCAGATTTTTGGTGTATTCTTAGTGTGAGTATTCTTTCATAAAAAAAAAAAAAGTAATTTAGCATCTTAGTGGAGTTACCATAATATGTCAATGCCTATGCATACACTGTTTGTGTGTGTGTGTGTGTGCGCGCGCGTGTGTGTGTGTATAAAGAGAGAGAGAGAGAGATAGAGAGAGAGAGCTTACTCATTAATAATGACCGGAGGTCATACTGGCAAATCAGAATAGCAGTTTAGTTGCATGGTTTTAGCTTGCTGTTTTGGAGCTCAACGAAAACCCAAAACCTAAGGGCATGGTTCTGTACTGTTCTAAATACTATTAAGCCTAGATGAATCTAATTCTACAGTCAAATTTGTATAAAGTGTATAGGTGTGCAGCAATGTCTTTACAATCTTGCCCTTTCCTGAAGGATTTCTGTCCAATCTTGATCATTGTCATTTAAATCTTAATAACATATAAAAACAGGGGCATATATCACTAAGCATTCTCCTTAGCTAGATTAGATCTGAGCATGTCTGCTAATAATAATCTACAAAAAATATATATATATATATAAAAAATATATATATATATTCTTTATTTATATATAAATAAATAATCTTTGGATGTCACTGAGGTCGCAGTTGAATACGGAGGAACAAGCTTCTAGATGTTGTAGTTACAATATACTATATACTATAACCAAGGAAGGTTATTTAGTGAGCTACTGTATATGGATAGCTCTACTGATAGTCATGAGTTTCCTTCATTCATTCTCTATTGCAGAATCAACCAGGTCCAACACCAGGTCAGCTATATAAGTTAACTTTAATCCAGTTTTTAAATGTCTCTATTTTCTTTAATGTGCGTTAATTCATGTTTTAGTTTTAAGACTAAAGTTTACAATATTATTATTATTATTATTATTATTATTATTATTATTATTATTATATAAAAAATCCATTGTATTTAACTGTTACATTGTTGGATTAATATTTGATGTAACAATTATTTTGTGTAAATATAGAGAAATCCTCCAAAATGAAAAGAAGTCTGATTCATTTATTAAGTGCTCTAAAACAATAATACTAAATGTTTAATAAAAAGGTAAAATTTTCAAAAAAAAAATTTCAACATTGAACATTAAAAATAAATTAAAACATAAACAAAAACAAGACAACTTTAAATGAAAAGAGTTAATTTAATAAAGGAAGTCATTTTTTAAAGTGAACTTTAATTAAAAAGCCAACTTTAAATAAAAAGAGTCAACTAAGAAAAGCAGCAACAAAAAAGTTAAAAGCTAAATTCTCAATGCAGCTGAGGAACTGCAAATGCCACAACAAACATGTTCCCCATTCGATATGAACCTAGCATGGAATCGACACTGAATTATAAAATGAAAAGTAACATTATGTTTTTCACTAACTTTGGGACTTGATATAGTTATCAGGTATATATTATTTAAAGAAGGTAGGAGGACAGTGTTACTTTTCCTAATGTTAATGCTATTATAGTATACATGGAAAATGGCAGGTCATTAAAAGCAATATACATCTCAATTTAAAGTACAGTTAAGCCTTGGATTGCAAGCATAATTCATTCCAGAATTTCCCCATAAGAAAACATGAGAACTCCAATGATTCATTCCACAACCCAAGAATATTTATATAAAAATAATTAATACAAAATATAAAGTAAAAATAAACAAATTAATCTGCACTTTACCTTTGAAATGAATTGTGACTGGTTTTAGACGAGAGCAGGAGCAGGGAGGCTACTTTGTAGAACAATTTTTACACACTCACGCACACATACACGCGTTCGCACGGATGTTGACTATACGAGTGATGCACTAAGACTGAGCATGGCAGACGATTACCCACAATCCCACAGAGCAAGAGAGAGAAGAACCATTGACTTAGTTGTGATCACATGACTGTCGGCAGAGAGCGCATGCATACTACAGTACTCATATATCAACACCTCGCTTGTTTAACAAGTTAAAATTAATTTACAATTTTCACAATGCCCGCAAGCCAAGTTACTCACAATCCAAACTTTCATTGTAATGACCCAAAGTATGTGGCCAAACCTACGCAAAAATGGTTCACCACACACAGAATCAAGCTCCTCCCACGGCCATCTCAGTCCCCAGACCTCAACCCCATTGAATACCTGTGGAGTGAGCTGAAGAGGAGAGTGCAGAGTAGAGGAGTCAGGTCACTGGATGATAAAGAGACATTGTGCAAAGAGGAATGGATCGAAGATACCTCTTTCTGTGTTTTCTAATCTTGTGAAACATTATAGGAGAAGATTAGATACTGTTTTGTTGGCAAAAGAGGGTTGTACAAAGTATTAAACATCAGGGGGGCTAATAATTGTGGCACTCTTGATTTGATGTAAAAGAATTATTTCTTAATGTGGGATTTTTTTCCACTGAATAAATGCACTTGAATTAAAGGATTGAATTTCCTCTTTTTCCTCATTGTGCTCCTATGTTATTTAGAACAAAACTTAATTTTTTCAGCTAAATAACACATTTTAACCAGGGGTGCCAATAATTATGGAGGGCACTGTAAATATGGCCTTTTGAATTAAACTTGGATTAGACTCAAAGGGTTTGGTGTGTGTAAGTGGGAAGGTGTGCTAAACTGATTAATTAAATGCGTCCCAAATGCATATGTACTTTTTCTCTCTCATATAATGTCATGTTTCTGGATAACTTTTAATGTTTCATTAAATCTGCACTTTATTAATCCAGAATTAATTACCACAATTTCTGTATTAATAACACAAATTGAATGTGCAAAAATATTAATGTTCTCTAATTTTCCTCGCCCCCCCCCCCAGATCTTTCTCTGGATTGGTAATGAGGTTAAGGAATCAGACAGGTGAAGGTCAGATAAAATATGTACCGCTGATTAAATCGTTACACACAGTTCGGAAAGACCATTACCTACCATATATAAGAACTCAGAGTTCTTAGAAATATAAGCAAATTGCATAGAAATTGATATAAAAATATCATAGGCTAGGGCTATTAAAGGTGAATTAATAATAATAATGTTTAAGGTGCAGCCAGTAATTAATATAACCACATGATAATTATTTCAGAGCTTTTGTATATATATATATATATATATATAGAATGTGGCAGGTCCATTCAAACATTGATTTTTGCAGCATGCAGTACAGAAGTTTGATGTGAATTTTTTTGTGAAAAAATTAGCAAATTTGCAAATGAGCAAATTAACTCAGGCTCTTTAACTGTAGCTGATTTCATGCCCTGTGCCGTTGATATATGGCTGCTTTGATAACTACATGAATGAAGTATGTGCACATGACTCTGCATTTGTTGGACAGTAAGTACAAGTACAAATTAGGGGATGACCCTCATCAGGTGCCATCCAGAGAAAAATGCTGCGCACCTAGGCAGGTAGGGATTCTTGCACCCAAAAGCAAATAAGCAAATTAAGGAATTATATCAGTAGTAGAAATGTAATTAATTTTGGAATTAAGAATTTCATCTTACTCATGCAATGACTGCATAATCAAATGACTTAAATAAGGAAGGCCACTTTTTTTGCAGGCATTCCCAAACATTGATATGTCATGCCTTTGAAATCTTACTTAGACAAGTTTAGGAATCTGTCTTGGGTACAGATTTAAGTATTTGGGCCTAGTGTAAAAACATTGCAATGAATTCTCAATATTTCTTTCTGCCTCCTGCTTCTGAGAAATTGAATGAAAATCCTTCATATGATGTAAAGCCTGGACATAAAAAGAAAAACTTAGACAGGGTCTGTTCAGCTGGTGCTAAGCAACCCAACTATAAAGGCATTAAGGTGAAATGTTAAGCTCTATTAAATCTTTAATTCCTAAGATGAGATGCCACTGTTTTTCTAATTCACGTTACATTCTCCTTTAGAAAGCAATTAAATGAAAACAATTAGTTTGCGTAGAGAACATCTTAGGTTGAGAAACCTAATAATTAATTTATAGAAAAAGGAGAAAGTCATTCTAGCCCTGATTACACAAGGGCCTTTAAGTGTGACATTTTGAAAAGTTGCTATATCTGCTGGTACAAGATGAATTTTAGATTTTTTAAAATAGAATTATATAGAAATACAAGCAATTAGAAATACTGTACATAGTTTCCAAGACTCTTTTATGAAATCAACCAAGGCTTTAGTCAAAACTCCCAACAGATATGATCATGACTCCAGATTTATCCTTTGGATTATAAACTGTACAATATATTTGCCTCACATTTTATAAATATTCTTTCAATCTTTAAAATAGTTTTATCCAACTAAAAACATACTTTAATTCAATTCAATTAGCAGCTTTGCAGAATAAAAAAATAAATAAAATAAAGGACATTAGTGTGAAATGTGTGAGAAAATCTGTAAAAATCTAAATRATCAGATTGTCCCTGATGAGCTAGGGGAGGGCAGTGTTGCCCAAAACAAAACTCTCTGAGATAGCAATAGGAAGAAACTTTGAGAGGAACCGGCCTGAACAGGGAACCCATCCTCATTTGGGTGAATTGTTTTGCAATCATTCTGCATACGTTACTATGTGTCCCACAGGAAAACTGGCCAGGTAGTTGCAAAAAGSMAGATTCTAAAAGAAAACATTTAAGCCTCTACGAAGCCAGCAACTATTACTGCTATCAATGTGATACACCACACCATGCACAATGTGACTGATACTCTGAGAGTTCAGTCTAAGTGGAAGGGTGTAAGGTCTCTTTCCAGAGGATTGGTCATTTTGGAAATGGGTGTCTGGGACCCACTTCAACCAAACCCTGACTTATTTGTCGATGTGTATGAGAGGTGTTTCACATTTAAACTGATCCACATTTAAAAATAAATTCTTCTATAGCAAATCAAAGCTGCAATCCTTCACCCAGACAAAAGCCTAGAATCATACTGCGTGCASAGTCAATTTTTGGGCCAAGTGTGAAAACATCTTTTCGCACCTAGTTATCTCCAATTTCTTCTCCATTTTTGATCTATTTTGGATTGCATTTGTGCCCTCCTTCATACAGCCTCCTGCTTCTTAGGACTTGAATCACAGTCCATTAGCAGTGAAGATACCTGTAGCAAGGCCCTGTAAGAAAAGAAAGCTCAACAGAATGTCTACTCAAATCATGAACCACCCTATAAGTGTGCTATGTGGGTGAGGTGTTAGGCAGAATCAATTCAATTAGTACAATTCACTGCTAACAAGCATTCAGTAAATGTTTTTCATCTGGGTCTTCATAGCCAGGGTCAGGTGTCGTATTCATGAAATTAATTTATATAAATCATTGCTAAACATTATTAAACTATATATTTGTATGTGGATCTGTGGCCCTCTGTTGGGTGCATAGTAGTTGAAAAGTTAAAATGTACTGTATAAAAAGTATATAATGTACTTAATGTAACTACAGAACAAACGTACAAGTACTCCACAATTAAACTGATTTCTGTGCCTCTGTACTGATCGGTCTGACCAGGTTACAGATAATCTGTATTTTAAACACAATTTAAGGTGGTGCTGTTGATAACCTGAACATGCAAATCTAGTAGATATTGATAGAAGCAAAATTTTACATTAATTTCTTTAATTAACAAATGCATTGTTAGCGTCTTTTATTACATCAGTAGCYTTGATACTATAGGTAGTTGTTATATTGCTACCCTGCATAATGCAAGTAGTCCATGCAATTAAACATATACAGTACATATATACTGTATAAAGAAGACTATATGGTTAAAGGATATGCCAAAACATTTATAATTAGCTTGTTATAAAAATAAATAAATAAATAAAAACACCATTATTATTGGTGTGAAACACAAACCAAATAATCAAGCGTTTACAGATCTTTTGCTTAACATGTTCACTCATTAGCTAGATCACTTCTAACCTCCTCTTGACMAGTGCACCCGTTCGAGAGGCTTGAAAAAGGAACATGATGAATTTGTAGCCCAGAGTACAAGTGGCCAGGATCCTTTGCCCAGGTAACCATCAATCACTTTGGTGCACTACTCAATCTACGCTTTCATAATGACCTGCCAGTCATTTCTGAATTGTTTTGTTTCTGTCCATCCCATGTGAGGTGTAGCTCAGGCTCGGTATAGTGTGAGTGACAGAGAAAAAGCGTATGTTTAGATTAGCAAATCGATGTACTTTTATGTGATCATCAGCTGAAATAAAATGCAGGAAATAAAATGGTTATAATAAATGGTTATCATATAAAATGTTGAAAATAGAAGTAAAAATTCTTACTCTCTAAAAAGTCTTTATGAAAGACTCTCAAGTAAAGTACAAATACTTCAATACACAAAAATTTCAGTACAGTAACAGTGGATTACTTGCCACCTATGGCAAAAAGATGTCAATATTATATTCTCAGACAATTCCACAAATTACTACATTCATATTCAAGTTTTAATTTTTTTTCATAAGGAGAACATTTTGACACAAACCTATTTGTCTTAAAGGTAAGAGAGGACATAGTGAGGAACAAAAAAMTGCCCCATCAAATCCACAACTGTCCCCATGTTTAAAACATTAACTCCAGTGTTGTTCAGAGACAACATGTTTCTAAGAGATAGTCAAGGCCTTCATCTCTTCCCTTCTATGAAAGGACCAGAACCAATGTAATTTGCCCACTGACATAACAGATCCATTGTTGATCCGTGACCGATCATTTTCAAAAAGGAGCTAGAAGAAGAAGCACCACAGGATGATCTGAAGAACACTCTCAATTACCAGGACTCATGTGGAAAGAGTGCCATATTCCCAATATCTGAGATTCCAGATTGTCAARGACATATATGTGCAGTATACAATTTTAATCCAATAGCGTTTTTATAAAAACTCATCAAATATCTTCTTAGAGGCCTCAAGTTGACCCTTCTGTGTGTATCCCCTTTACAGACAAAWACAGTGTTCATACACAGTTTTGAGTTTAAATAGTAACTTTTTCTTTTTCTTGTATTTTCTAGTATTTCTGACACCTATTTTGACTTGGTCTGCATACCCCAAGATGGCTGTAAAGAAAGCAAAATAGTACCTTCAGTGCCTGCAAAAAAMCCCCCCAAAAAAACAGTGCCTGCAAAAAAGTTCAGGCTGCCCTCAACCCTCTTTGCCTTGTTCTACATGTGCACTACTGAAAGCATCCTGACAGGAAACATCATTGAGTGGTAAGGAAACACTAATTGCCTGGATGAAAACGCCCTAAACGGGGTGGTGTGATCAGCCAAGCGTGCCATTGGTGAACATCTAGGAGGAAAATCAAGAATGCTGGTCACCAAACCTATGACCTGTTTTCACCAATACAGAGCACCTTAGGATGAGCTACTTAATTTGGGCTCTGAATGGGACCTGAAATAAGGCACATTTTCCTTCATCTACATTAAGGGACA